>JPXE02000350.1:0-18550 GCA_000753965.2 Amaranthus hypochondriacus | reverse complement strand
CATTTTTCTCAATATGCATAACATCTAAGTTATGACAATTTTCAATTTACTCCAATAAGGCAAGGTGAAGAAAATGCTCTTTTTTTCCACCCAAACAAACTATTAGAAGCATCTCTTTTTCTCTTCTTCCCATCAATCTTCCCATATTTTTCTTGTGAAAATCGACTATGATGTAGCAATACATCTTCCCCGCTTAAAGGCATGGGTGCAACCCCTTTTTCAATTTTTCCATCAAAACATTTTGCATCTTTTCTCCACTTATGATTGGTTGGAAGCCAACGTCGATGACCTAAGTAACCTCCCTTATGCATCAATGATGTTCGTTTTGTTTCTTTATGACAACATGGACAAGCATAATGACCTTTAATTGACCATCCTGACAAATCTGCATACGCAGGAAAGTCACTAATAGTCCACAATAGAGTTGCACGCAAGATGAAATTTGTTTTAGAGTAAGCGTCATAGGTTTCAATGCCAACATCCCAAAGTTCCTTCAATTCCTCAACAAGTGGTTGGAGGTACACATCTATATTCATTCCAGGACTAGTAGGGCCAGGTATTATTAAAGATAGCATAAATGAATAGGGTTTCATACATAACCAAGGAGGTAAATTATAAGGAATAAGAACACTGGCCAAATACTATGTTGTGAATTATTGAAAGGTTGAAATCCATCACTAGCTAAACCAAGTCTGATATTTCGCACCTCTTTAGCAAAGTCACTATACTCCTCATCAAATGATTTCCATGCAAACGAGTCGCGGGATGCCTCATTATATCATCCACCAAACATGTTTCATCATCCCTTAAAAGCGTTTCATCGTCCTCCATTGAAAGAGCATCATCCTCAATAATTTTATCATAGTTGTTCACTCGTAGTGCTTCATTGGCATCCCTTTCTTTGTGCCATCGCATGTCTTTAGCTGTCTTTATGGACATGTACAACCTTTGAAGTCTAGGCTTTAATGGAAAATATCTTAACACCTTTCTCGAAATCTTCACTACTCTAGAAGAACCTTCTTTTTCTTCTTTCCACCTTGGTAAACCACAAGTAGGACACTCGTTTAACTTTTCATGCTCTTTCCAATAAAGGATACAATCATTTTCACAAGCATCAATCTTACTATAATTAAGGCCTAAGTCATTAATGAGCTTTTTAGCCTCATAATAGGAAGTTGGAAGGTTGGCTCCATAGCCTTGGCGTTCTAACTAGAGTAAACTGTCAAAAGAGCTATCACACCAATTATGTAGAACCTTTAAATGCATTAATTTAACAATATATGACAGCTTGGACATTGTTGTGCCATGTACTGTCAATGGAACTTGACTGGTACTCCTCTAATAGTTGGAAAATTATTTTTGCATTTTCATTAGAACCTTCTGACTCTTTAACATTATTTAAAACCTCTTCATTACTCCCAAAATTTATACCACCTACTCCGCACGCATCTTGCAACATTGTGAAAATATTATCAGTGTCATCAAACTCGTTGGAATTTTCCTTGTCACCTGAGTCATTTAATTTTTCCCATGAAGATCCCATAAAGTGTACTTCTCATATATTCCTTTCTTGAGCAAGTCTAATCTTACATCACATTTTGTTTTGAAAATATGTTGCGACAACTATTACAAGGACACCTAATAGTAGCACTCTCTTTGTCGTCTTCACTTACAATGGAAAGGGCAAATTTTAAAACTCGTCCACACCATTTACATAAAAGGAGGATGAACGATCTTTTACTTTGACCCATTCCTTATTCAAATTCATTTCCTAAATTCAAAATGTAACAATTCATAAACATAACAACAAAGAATATTTATGATAAATTGTATTGAATCTGTACAAAAGGCAATTACGACAACAACTAGAACTAACTGAATTTTGCAAAATGAATAAATCAGAAATAAAGTTTGGAATTTACTAACATCAAGGAACTAATTACAACAAGAACACACACAAACAAAGTGTTAATTGCCTAATTATGCAACATACAAAAAAGAAATTTGAAGAACAAAGTTACTACAACAAGAATAAGAACAAGTATCCACTCTTTACAATTGAAGAACATACTGCAACTAAAGGTTTTTGAGGATCAAATAAAATCCATTTTATTTGCTAATGTGTTTTTAATCCTTATTGGTTATTTGATTAGTACTTATGTTGTGTTAAATTAAAAACCTACGTACTGCAATTGAAGAACAAATAAGCTGCAATTGTTCAACTGTAATTGAAAAGGCAAATAACAATAATTAAGAGAAACAAAATGAGAACAATTACTGAATTTTTCCAATGACATGGATAATACTAGAATAAAAATCAACGAGTACTAATAACCATTACAATTAAACAAGTATTGATTACAATTACGCTAACAAAACCCAAACTTTCAATAAATATATCAATCCTACACTAAGAGGGTTAAAGTCCAATCCTAGGACAAAAGCCAGTAAGCCACCAAACTCCATAGGATCTCATCCACCATCAATTCAACAAATTTGAAGCACAAATCTCATGTTATAACAGCAAACCATGAACATTACGAAACCTAAGCTTCAACTTAGCATTCGAAATTAAATAAATGACTATGAATCAGAATTTCACTTTGGACAAATTGTAAAATGATAAATTAACCTTCAAACAATTATACCTGTCTCCTTGATGACTATATATTGCACGCAAAAAAGTTCCAACTATTCCACCTGCCCAACATCACATTGAATCAAATTAATAAACCAAACAATCTCAGAATGAAGCACATAATCATCTAAGAAAAGAGCTTGCATTTCCCTAATTCAAATTTCGAAGTTAAAATCTTTGATCATAATTCATACCCATTACCTATGAAACTCATAATCATGTACAATCATAGAGAAGGAAAAAAAACAACCCACAAAAAAATCCCAGATTCCAAACTACCACAAAAAAAAATTCCAAGAGGGAAAATTACCCCATTTGCGGAGTCAAAGCCAAGCCATTAAAGAGCTGAAAATTTCATACTTAGAAGTATCATAAATTACCCCATTTGAGGAGTCAAAGCGAAGTCTATCTAAAGATGGTTAAGACGGAAGTATAATGATACAAACCAAGGCAAATTCAAGCATTTGATAACAAAACACAAATTGAACTAATTAAAATTAATCCTACAGTAAAGCATAATTGAGAAAAAGACACAAGATGGTTGATGTGAGCCGGAGGATGACGGTGAACTGTTGGTAAAGAAGAATTAAACAAAAGACACAAATTGAACAAAACACAAATTGTAAACCATATCAACTTTCACTAAACTTAGGTTGAAATTTACCTTAAAAAGAGAAGGTGAGCCAGTGAACTGAACTCACAGGTGAAAGAGTTGACGGTGGACGACGGAGGATGACGGTGTGGATGACGGTAACGGAACAGGACCGTGGATGAACTGAACAGTCACAGCAGAGAACGCACGAATGGAGGACAATAAAGGAAGAGGACGGTGGATGACGGTGGAGGACGGTGGAGTACGGTGGAGGACGAGGTGAGAATGCACGAGTGGAGTTCGCAGGTCGCAGCAACCAGCAGAGAGTCAGAGACCAATTGTTTATGGTGGGTGAATGAAATGGTGTGAAAATAAACAAATTAGGTTTAATGTGTTTTATTAAAATATACCTAATATATTTAGCAACGTAATTGTTGTTGCAATAGCTGGAACGTTTTTTTGCAACGACTCATGGTGTTGCTATATCAAATAATATTCTTTAGCAACGACAGGTGTCGTTGCAAAAAACAAAAACTCATTTTTTCAGATCCCGCGCTGATTTCTGGTGGAGGGAAATGAAATTTTGGATATGGCAACATTAAATTAGTAACGGAAAAAAGATTTTGCAACGACCTCTATTTTTTGCAACGACTTTTTTTAAGTCGTTGCCAAAACTTGTTGCTAAAAACTAGTTTTTTTTGTAGTGCTCTCCCCACAAATCTCACAATTTCAGAAATCACTGTTTGAGGAATTCATCTGCACCAAATTCTGCACAGGAAGATCTAAGCTGTATCATGGGCATGGACAGTTTGCTAAGTGAGTTAGGAACACGGACCAATTAAAGAAAAACCCAGAGGAGCCCCACAAGTCAAGTTACAGCCCAAACAGACACAGCTGCTAGGGAACAGGACACTTCCAAAAATAATGACTGTCTGAGTAAGACCTCTACACCAAATCTTCACCAAGAGGAATCAGGACTTAACAAGGGCATCAGCAAGTCTAAAAAGGTCCTAGGGACGTGGGCTAACCAAGGAAGAACCAAGGAAAACCCCAAAGAAGTCAGCACACCTCCAAAAGAACAAACAGACACAGAACAGAACACTGATCAGCCACCTGCTGACCAGCTGACCTGGAAGACTTCCTGGAGAGCAGCTGAGGCACCTAAACCTGACCAAGGGTAAAAGTGTCATCTCTGCACATGGCCCAGCCACCAAGGCCCTAGGACCCTATTGATCATACAACATGAGCTGTAGAAAGCATCAGCAAGGTGGGCGGTCAGCAGATTTCACCCAGCAGCCTGCCTTGTCTATTTTTAGCCCTATTTTAAGTTTTTAAATAAAGCACATGTTATGTCACGTGCCTCTTAATAAAGCTTGAGTGATGTTCAAGCAATTGTTGCTGCTATTTTTAGAACTTGAGAGCCTATATAAAGGACTCATTAGTTTGTTTTTCCTCAGATTTGACTTTTCAATACAATTTGGATTTTTCCTTTTTCCTAGGTTTTGTGAGTGAAGCAAGACCCCCCCCCCCCAGTGTTCTGATTAGGGAGTGAACCTGGTCTTTCATTGGGTGAGTTTCCTTGTAAAGGTGAGTGAAGCCTGGTACAAGAACAACTCAACAACATGAGTATCCAACAAAACACTAAGTCTGAAATATCAGACTTTCTGTTTCTCATCATGTTGCGTCAAGATTGAGTCCACACTGGTTTCTTGAATCTGATTTTCATTCACTAAGACTGAGTGGGGGAAAACCTTCCTTATTTCAGTCCAAATTGGTATCAGAGCCTCGTTCAAGATCAAGGGATCAAAGGAGTTGCAGCAATTCAGACACCATCAAAAGGCAGAACTATCAAAGATTCATCTGGGAAGTTTCCTTGCACACTCTTGTCAAAAAATCCTTGTGCATAATCTGATTAATATAGTGCTTGATCTTTTGTGTTAAAAATTTTCATCAAACTATCATTAGTGACCATAACAACACCAGGATCAGGTCAAGAAGTCAATTCTTGATTGTGAAACTGTTGCCATTTATTGAATTTGTGATTTTTAGTCTTTGTTGTATTTGCTTGTGTAATTTCTTCATACTTGTGAACATGAATGCTGAAAAAGGAATGCTATCGTTGATGACACAGTACAACGAATAACCCAAATGTTGACAGAGGCTGGTCTGTTAAAACCAGAAGGGGTAAATAACCAAGAGGGATACAGAACATGAAAAATCAGGAAGATAGGTTTCTGAGAGTGGATGTAGGGGAGTTTGACGGCCAATCCCTAAACCCTGAGGACTACATTGAGTGGAAAAGGGGCTAGAGAGGTTCTTTGACTATAGGGAGACACCAGCAGCCAGTCCCTACAAAATGGCTAAAGTCAAATTGACCAAATTAGCAGCCATTTAGTTTGAGGGTATACAGAGGCAGAGAGTAAGGGAGAATAGACCTAGGATAGATTCTTGGGACAAACTGAAGAAAACACCTTAGGAGAAAATATGTACCCCCTAATTACAGCAACAACTTTCAGTAAAATGGAACACCCTCGTCCAAGGGAACAGGACAGTAGCACAGTACATCAAGATTGGGAAAAATTGGCTGTACAATGTGACAATTCAGATTCTGAGGAAATGAGGGTGGAAAATTTCTTGCTGGGTTAAGGGAAGACTTGAGAATAAAGATTGCCTTAGTACCCTACCTAACTGTGGCTCTAGTTGGAAACCATGCCTTGTTGTTAGAACAACATGCCAAGAAGAAACCTACCTATGGCACAGGACACTCATACCCTAGGGGAAATCAGACTACCACCAACAGACCAATCAACACTCTACCTAACCCTAGGCATAACACTAACACAGAACAGAAAGGGAAGGGAGTTCCCCCCAACAAGAATGTAGTGTGTTTCAAGTGTCATGGAACAGGACACTACAAGAATGACTGCTCAAACAATAGAGCTGATGTAGGATCACCTACATCTAGTTCTCACATGCAAGCCCAAATCAACGTCTTGATACATCAAATGGTCAATGCTCATATACAAGGTCCAAACGACAACAATTCATCATTTAACTTTGTAGTCACAAATTAAGTCTAGTTTGAGTCGTTTAGCTTTATTATTTTTCCAGCAATTTTGAGTCGTTTAAATTAGTATTTAATTTCATGTTTTTCTTAAAGTCTTAGAATGATTAAGCCAGGTTTAGGATCAAGCTTAATCATTCCTCATGTGTAGTTAGTTGAGTTGTACTTTTCTTTTTGAGTTAGTATTTTTATTTTAATTTTGCTCAAAAGTTTCAAGCCCATTAAACCAAGAAACAACCAGCCAAGCGTTATTCAGAATTATCTTAGAAGAGAAGATCACTTGAAAATATTGCAAGACATCTTTGGAGCCGTTGCAAATCAGCTAGATATTGCCTTAGAATTTGTGGAGCCATTTGAAGATTATTCAGCCAATATTGCACAATCTACTTCTTGGAGCCGTTAGAATATTGCATCCCAATATTGCAAGATTAGAATACAAAGCTATCCAGAATATTGCATTCCAAAATATTGCTACAATATTCTTAGAATATTTGGAGTGCCAAGAACCGTCCAGATTAATGCAAAGGATGATTGCAGCCCAAGCAAAATATTTCAAGGATATCTCTTTTATTCTAGCAATAATCTCTTTTATTCTAGCAATATAGCCGTTAGTTATTCTGTTGTATCTTCTCCTTTCTAGTTCATTAGCTTAGTTTATAAGCTTTGTATTTTGCTGGTTTTGTCATTCGATTTTGATTAATAAAAATTACAACCTTTGAGCAATTTCTCTTGTTCTTTCTTTGCATTTACTTTAACTTGGATTAGTTTGAGTATTTGAAGTTCCTATGCTTTTCATTCTTTTGGCTAAAGATTGAATGTGTTCTTAGGAGCCCATTGTTCTTAATTCGTGGTGTTTCTTTATCGAATTAAAAACCTTTGGTTCAGCCATTTTTGGTTGATCTTTTTCAACATATCCTTTTTTTAATTCCCTTGTTACAAAAACTCCCAAAAACACAAAAACCATACAAAATTATTTTAGTTTAATTTCGAAACAGCAACTTATAGAACGTGTGCTTATAGCTGGTTGTGTTTAAAGACATAGCCAACCTATATCATCTTGGTATCAGAGCCAAGGCTACTCTCCTAGCCTTAATTCCGTTCATTCATAAAGATGTCTCAAAGTGTGTGAAGAAGAGCCAAGAGATCTGGAAAGAATCGTTGCTGGAAAGTTCCAAAGTCACGAGGCCAATACACCGTGGGGATGATCTTAAGGTAGATATTCCAGAATTTGAAGGGAGGTTAGATGGAGATGAATTTCTTGAATGGCTAAGGACTGTTGAAAGAACCTTTGATTACAAGAATACGGATGAGGATCGCAAGGTAAAAATTGTTGCTTTAAAATTAAGAAAATATGCTTCTACTTGGTGGGCTAGCAAATGTGCTAAACGAGAACGTGAAGGAAAAGATAAGATAAAGTCGTGGGAAAAAATGAGAAAACAAATGAAGGAAAAGTTTCTGCGTTCATACTATATGCAAGAAAACTTTACCAAATTGCAATACTACAGCAAGATGGCAAAAGTGTAGAAGAGTATGGACGAGAATTTGAGACCATGATAATGAGGTGCGATCTTAAAGGAGGATGATCATCAAACATTGGTAAGATTTTTAAATGGTTTAGACCCAAAAATCAGAAACATTGTTGAATTGCAACCATACACTAGCCTTGATGATTTAATTAATATTGCTCATAAAGTGGATAAACAATTAAGGATAGAATGAAGGAAACCTCACGTTTTACTTCATCTAGAACTAACAATGTAAATTCATTTCAAAAGAACACTTCTAATTCCTATTCTAAACCCAATATGCAAGAATCCAGACCTTTTAGAAACAATCAACCAAAACAGCCCCAAACTACTTTAAATACACCTCAAACCAACTCTAATTCATCCAATGCTAGAAGATGTTTTAAGTGTCAAAACTTAGGACATATTTCATCGAATGCCCAACTCGCAAAATGGTAAATCTGGTTGAATGTGATGATGATCAAGAGGAAAACGAGGAGGATTTTTATGAACATGATGAACCTGATGAGGAAACGCATTATGAGGATGAAGAGGAACTATTGGTTATGCGGAGAGCTGTTAGTGGGGTCAAAGCCAAAGAACCAAATCAACAAAGAGAAGCCATATTTTACACCAAATGCACGGTTAAAGGCAAGGTATGTTCTCTTATTATTGATGGAGGGAGTTGCACAAACGTGGCTTCCAAAACTATGGTGGACAAGCTTAATCTCACTATTATTCCACATCCTGAGCCTACATGATTCAATGGTTGAATCAAAATAAAGGTATTCCTGTAAACTCCCAAGTTTTAATTTCGTTTTCAATTGGTAATAGTTATAAGGAAAAACTTGTTTGTGATGTTATACCTATGGATGCATGTCATATTCTTTTAGGAAGACCTTGGCAATATGATAGAAAAGTTGTGCATGATGGCTTTAAGAACACACATACATTTGTTATAAATAATAAGAAAATCACATTAGCTCCTTATACACCAGCCCCTAGTTCTAAATTGCAAGCAACTTTAACTAACTTTCATTCTTTGATTCCTATACTTAAAAGTGAACAACATGAATTTATGGAACGCAAAGAATTGTTATTATTGAATGAAGAAACCGAATCTGTTTTGCATGATCACCATTTGCTTATGCCTTTGCTTGATGAATTTGCATATGTTTTTCCTACTGAAATACCAAATGGACTTCCGCCTAAAAGAGATGTGCAACATAAAATTGATTTCATTCTTGGTTCCTCATTACCTAACAAACCAGCCTATAGAACTAATCCTAAAGAGACCGAAGAAATTAGGAGACAAGTTGATGATTTGTTAGCTAAGGGTTTGATTAGAGAATCCATAAGTCCTTGTGCTGTTCCAACCTTGCTTGTGCCTAAGAAAAATGGAGAAATGAGGATGTGTGTGGACAGTAGAGCCATTAATAGGATCACCATTAAGTATCGATTTCCCATACCTAGACTTAATGACTTGCTGGATGATTTATATGGTTCAAAGGTTTTTCTCTAAGATTGACCTTAGGAGTGGATATCACCAAGTTAGGATTCATGAAGGCGATGAATGGAAAACAGCCTTTAAAACTAAGGAAGGACTTTATGAATGGTTAGTTATGCCTTTTGGTTTATCAAATGCACCATCTACCTTTATGAGGCTTATGAACCAGACCTTAAAACCTTTCTTGGGTCATTTGTGTGGTTTATTTTGATGATATTTTGGTTTATAGTCAAAATGAAAACGAGCATGTAGAGCATTTGCGTCAAGTTTTTAGTGTGCTAGCTAAGGAAAAGCTGTATGGAAACTTAGAAAAGTGTCATTTCTTTTCGGAGTCAGTTAAGTTTCTTTGGTTTATTGTATCAATTGATGGGATTAAAGCTGATGAAAAGAAAGTTGAGGCAATAAGAGACTGGCCTATTCCTACTACCATTCACCAAGTTAGATCATTTCATGGTTTAGCTTCTTTTTATAGGAGGTTTGTCCCAAACTTTAGTTCTATCATGGCCCCTATCACCGAACTCACAAAACTTAAGACTATTGAATGGAATTCCAAAGCACAAACAGCCTTTGACACCATTAAGCACAAACTTACAACCGCACCCGTTTTAGCTCTACCTAATTTTGAGGATATTTTTGAAGTAGAGTGTGACGCTTCAGGAGTAGGCATTGGAGGTGTCCTAACTCAAAATAACAAACCCCTTGCTTATTTTAGTGAAAAACTCAATGATGCTAAAAGAAAATATTCTACTTATGATAAAGAGTTTTATGCTATTGTTAGATGTTTAGAACATTGGAGACATTATTTGATTGCAAAAGAATTTGTGTTACATTCTGATCATGAGGCTTTAAAGTTTATTCAAAGTCAACACAAACTTCAATCTAGACATGCTAAGTGGGTTAAGTTCCTACAAACCTTTCATTTCACTATTAAACACAAAGCGGGTAAATTAAACACCGGAGCTGATGCTTTATCTAGGAGATACTTTCTTTTGAGTACTTTAAATACTAAGGTTGTTGGAATGGAATTGTTAAAAGAATGTTATATTGATGATGTTGATTTTGGTGAAATATTTGAAAAATGTCATAACAAACCTCATGGACTGTTTTATATCTTTCAAGGTTATCTTTTTCGAGGTAAGCAATTATGTGTGCCTAGACATAGTGTTAGGGAGACCTTAATTAAGGAATATCACGAGGGAGGACTTCGAGGACATTTTGGGGAAGAAAAGACCATTGCATTAGTGAGTGAGACCTTTTATTGGCCTAAACTTGCTAAGGATGTCATTCATATTGTTAAGAGATGTTGTTCAATGTTTGAGAGCCAAAGCCCACAAAACGTCTCAAGGTCTTTACCAGCCTCTTCCTACACCCCAAAACCCTTGGGAAGATGTGAGCTTAGATTTTATAACCGGACTTCCTAGGACCTCTAATAATAAAGACTCTATAATGGTTGTCGTTGATAGGTTTTCTAAGATGGCCCATTTTATTGCTTGTCATACTACACATGATGCCGTTAACATTGCCAACCTTTACTTTAAGGAAATACTAAGACTTCATGGGATAGCTAGAAGTATGGTAAGTGATAGAGATTCAAAGTTTCTTAGTCACTTTTGGCTTACTTTGTGGAAAAAGATGGGAACCAAGCTTAACTTTAGTAGTTCTAGCCACCCCCAAACTGATGGTCAAACCGAAGTAACCAATGGGACCTTAGGAACCTTATTGCGTGCCCTCATTACAAAGAGTCCTAAACAATGGGAACAATTGCTACCACATGCTGAATTTGCTTATAATAGAGTCCCTAGTAAGACCACTGGTTTATCTCCTTTCTTTTGTGGTTTATGGCCTAAATCCTTTAACCCCAATAGACCTTGCACCTTTCCCTACACCTTTGAAGTTTAGCCATGATGCCGAGTCTAGAGACAATGAGATTCAAAAGGTACATAAGCAAGTTGTGGACAGAATTGAGAAAATGAATGCAAAGGTTAAAGAGAGAGTGGACCAAAAGAGAAAGGAAGTGCTTTTAAAAGAAGGTGACTTAGTATGGATTTACTTAAGGAAGGATAGGTTTCCCACCCAAAGGAAATCAAAACTAAGTGCTAGAATTGATGGACCTTTCGAAATTTTGGAAAAAGTTAATGACAATGCTTACAAACTAGAGCTACCTAGTAGCTATGGTGTTTCCTCTACTTTCAATGTTGCAGATTTGATTCCATTTCATGAGGAGGACATGTTACCAAGCTGGAGGTCAAGCTTTTCCAAAGAAGGGGAGGATGATGTAGGATCACCTACATCTAGTTCTCACATGCAAGCCCAAATCAACGTCTTGATACATCAAATGGTCAATGCTCATATACAAGGTCCAAACGACAACAATTCATCATTTAACTTTGTAGTCACAAATTAAGTCTAGTTTGAGTCGTTTAGTCCGTTATTATTTTTCCAGCAATTTTGAGTTGTTTAAATTAGTATCTGATTTTCATTAACTAAGACTGAGTGGGGGAAAACCTTCCTCATTTCAGTCCAAATTGGTATCAAAGCCTCGTTCAAGATCAAGGGATCAAAGGAGTTGCAGCAGTTCAGACACCATCAGAAGGCAGAACTATCAAAGATTCATCTGGGAGTGACATTTCAGGGAAGTTTCCTTGCACACTCTTGTCAAAAAATCCTTGTGCATAATCTGATTAATATAGTGCTTGATCTTTAGTGTTAAAATTTTCATCAAACTATCATTAGTGACCATAGCAACACCAGGATCAGGTCAAGAAGTCAATTCTTGATTGTGAAACTGTTGCCATTTATTGAATTTGTGATTTTTAGTCTTTGTTGTATTTGCTTGTGTAATTTCTTCATTCTTGTGAACATGAATGCTGAAGTAAGGAATGCTATCGTTGATGACACAGTACAACGAATAACCCAAATGTTGACAGAGGCTGGTCTGTTAAAACCAGAAGGGGTAAATAACCAAGAGGGGATACAGAACATGAAAAATCAGGAAGATAGGTTTCTGAGAGTGGATGTAGGGGAGTTTGACGGCCAATCCCTAAACCCTGAGGACTACATTGAGAGGGAAAAGGGGCTAGAGAGGTTCTTTGACTATAGGGAGACACCAGCAGCCAGTCAATACAAAATGGCTAAAGTCAAATTGACCAAATTAGTAGCCATTTGGTTTGAGGGTATATAGAGGCAGAGAGTAAGGGAGAATAGACCTAGGATAGATTCTTGGGACAAACTGAAGAAACACCTTAGGAGAAAATATGTACCCTCTAATTACAAGCAACAACTTTCAGTAAAATGGAACACCCTAGTCCAAGGGAACAGGACAGTAGCACAGTACATCCAAGATTGGGAAAAATTGGCTGTACAATGTGACAATTCAGATTCTGAGGAAATGAGGGTGGGAAAATTTCTTGCTGGGTTAAGGGAAGACTTGAGAATAAAGATTACCTTAGTACCCAACCTAACTGTGGCTCTAGTAGGAAACCATGCCTTGTTGTTAGAACAACATGCCAAGAAGAAACCTACCTATGGCACAGGACACTCATATCCTAGGGGAAATCAGACTACCACCAACAGACCAATCAACACTCTACCTAACCCTAGGCACAACACTAATACAGAACAAAAAGGAAGGGAGTTCCCCCAACAAGAATGTAGTGTGTTTCAAGTGTCATGGAACAGGACACTACAAGAATGACTGCCCAAACAATAGAGCTGATGTAGGATCACCTACATCTAGTTCTCACATGCAAGCCCAAATCAACGTCTTGATACATCAAATGGTCAATGCTCATATACAAGTCCAAACGACAACAATTCATCATTTTAACTTTGTAGTCACAAATTAAGTCTAGTTTGAGTCGTTTAGTCCCTTTATTATTTTTCCAGCAATTTTGAGTCGTTTAAATTAGTATTTAATTTTCATGTTTTTTTTTAAAGTCTTAGAATGATTAAGCCAGGTTTAGGATCAAGCTTAATCATTCCTCATGTGTAGTTAGTTGAGTTGTACTTTTTCTTTTTGAGTCTAGTATTTTAATTTTTGCTCCAAAGTTTCAAGCCCATTAAACCAAGAAACAACCAGCCAAGCGTTATTCAGAATCATCTTAGAAGAGAAGATCACTTTGAAATATTGCAAGACATCTTTGGAGTCGTTGCAAATCAGCTAGATATTGCTTAGAATATTGTGGAGCCATTTGAAGATTATTCAGCCCAATATTGCACAATCTACTTCTTGGAGCCGTTAGAATATTGCATCCAATATTGCAAGATTAGAATACAAAGCTATCCAGAATATTGCATTCCAAAATATTGCTACAATATTCTTAGAATATTTGAGAGTGCAAGACCGTCCAGATTAATGCAAAGGATGATTGCAGCCCAAGCAAAATATTTCAAGGATATCTCTTTTATTCTAGCAATAATCTCTTTTATTCTAGCAATATAGCCGTTAGTTTTATTCTGTTTTGTATCTTCTCCTTTCTAGTTCATTAGCCTTAGTTTATAAGCTTTGTAATTTGCTGGTTTTGTCATTCAATTTTGATTAATAAAAATTACAACCTTTGAGCAATTTCTCTTGTTCTTTCTTTGCATTTACTTTAACTTGGATTAGTTTGAGTATTTGAAGTTCCTATGCTTTTCATTCTTTTGGCTAAAGATTGAATGTGTTCTTAGGAGCCCATTGTTCTTAATTCGTGGTGTTTCTGTATCGAATTAAAAACCTTTGGTTCAGCCATTTTTAGTTGATCTTTTTCAACATATCCTTTTTTTAATTCCCTTGTTACAAAAACTCCCAAAAACACAAAAACAATACAAAATTATTTTAGTTTAATTTCGAAACAACAATTTATAGAACGTGTGCTTATAGCTGGTTGTGTTTAAAGACATAGCCAACCTATATCAAGAGCCTTCACCCTTCAAGAGTGGAATGAAATCAAAGAGAGGGACAGACCAAGAACTATGTTAGTGACCATAGAGGGGAGAGAGGAACAGGTGGGGCCTTTAACCACAGAAGAGGACCCTGATGGGACTTATGTGCAGACTGAAACAGGAGAGTTAGTTCTATACACCACTGACTCAGAGGAAGAAGCAGGGAATAGAGAGTCACTCTACCCTGAACAGGACACACACCACAACCTAGTGATCAGAAGGAGTTTCAACACTACCCTTAGTGCAAAAAAGTCTGACCAAAGGGAGAACATCTTCCAAACTAAATGCAAGGTAAAGGGAAAAGTGTGTGACTTAATCATAGATGGGGGGAGTGAGACTAACTGTGTTAGCCAAGGGCTGGTAAAGGAGTTAAACCTAGAAACTAAGAGTCACCCCCACCCTTACAAACTAAAGTGGTTAGATAATAAGGCAAGTGGAGCTGTGAATAAACAAAGTCTCATAACCTTAACCATAGGGTCATACCAGGACCAAGTGTTGTGTGATGTTTTAGACATGGAAGCATGTCACATACTGCTAGGGAGACCCTGGCAGTATGATAGGAGGGTTGTGCATAATGGATACTCTAACATATATACCCTAAAGCATGAGGGAAAATTAAAGGATCTGATACCTTTGCCTCCACATTAGGCCATTCCACCCCCAAAACCTAAGCAGCCCATACACTTGATCAGTAGGAAGGGATACATGAGGGAAATGGAACAGGAGGGACAGGGAGTGATCTTATGATGTAGGATCACCTACATCTAGTTCTCATGAGCAAGCCAAGATCAATATAATGATACATCAAATGGAAGATGCTCAAATTAAAGATCCCATCGTCAAGTGTTTTAATTTCATATTCACAAACTAAGTCTTCTTTTTTTTTGTAAGTCGTTTCTTAGTCTTTTATTTTCAAGTATTTTGAGTCATTTCTTTAATCTTTATTTTTCAAGCATTTGAGTCGTTTATTTTCTTATTTATTTTTCGTGTGTTTTAAACGAGATGATTAAAGCCAGGTTTAGGATCAAGCTTAATCATTTCTCATGTTTAGTTAGTTGAGTTGTACTTTTCTTTTATTTGAGTCGAATATTTAATTTTTGCTCATGGGACAATTATCATACGAAATGAAACGCAAGAATCAAAGCAAAGAAATCAGCCCAAATATTCATAGAAGCTTATGCAAATATTCACCCAAAATTAAACAAGGAGACGTTAGTAAAACAAAATTGCAGCCCCTTTTGTTGACCCCCTTTCTTTGGAGATTATGTGGAAAATATCTTGCAAGCTTATCTACTTCAGCCCAAATTATTATTATTTTGCAAGTGGATGTTATTTCTAAATTGCAAGTGGATGTCATTTCTAATTGGGAGTTGTTGCAGCTGAAAAACTTGACTTCCATCCATGAAGATTTTTGAAGATTATTGTTTGAAGTGCACAATCAGCCCCAAATAATTCCGTTGAAGTATTTTGCAATCTAAGCTGTTCCACTAGCCGTTAGTGGATAAATTCTGATTTTTATTTCTTTGTTTGCATTTACTATAAATAGGCTTTTGCTTGTTCTTTTGGGCACTCATTCAACACTTTCAATACAATTTCCTTATGAGCAAATTCTCTTGTTCTTATTTGCAATTTATTTTAACTTAGATTAGTTAAAGTATATTGAAGTTCCTTTGCTTTTCAATCTTTGGCTAAGATTGAATGTGTTCTAAGGAGCCCTTAGTTTTAATTCGTGGTGTTTCTGTATCGAATTAATTCTTTGGTACAGCCATATCCTTCGTTGATTAATTCGACATATCTTTTCGATTTCCTTTACTACAAAACTAAAAAAAAAACATTTTCATTGAAACCAAAACAGCAAGTTAACGTGTGCATATAGATTGGTTTGATTCGAGACATAGCCAACCTATATCATCTTGGTATCAGAGCCAAGGCTACACTCCTAGCCTAAATTTCGTTTCACAAAACAGCACGCCATGTCTGAAAGTGGTGAAGATGAACCGAGAGATTTAAGCAAAATTATTGAAGAACAAAACGCGACAATCAAGTATCTTCAAGCCCAACTCAAAGAATTCCTACACCTCAAACGCACCATGAGGGAAGGTGGGGATGATGAGTCCGAAAGTTCTAAAACTAATAGACAAACAAGCCGTGGAGATGATCTTAAAGTCGACATTCCAGAATTTGAAGGAAGATTAGATGGAGATGAGTTCCTTGAATGGGTAAGAACCGTTGAAAGAGTGTTCGATTACAAGAATACGGATGAAGAAAAGCAGGTAAAAATAGTAGCATTAAAATTGCGCAAATATGCTTCTACTTGGTGGGCTAGCAAATGTGCAAAACGAGAAAGAGAGAGGGAAGACAAGATTAGATCATGCGAAAAGATGAAAAAGCAAATGAAGGAAAATTTTCTGCCTTCATACTACATGCAAGAGAATTTCACCAAGCTTCAACATCTACAACAAGATGGCAGGAGTGTAGAGGAATATGCTCGAGAATTTGAAACCATTAAAATGGTTTAGATTCAAAAATCAGAAATATAGTTGAATTACAACCTTATGCTTGCCTTGATGACTTAATTAACCTTGCACATAAAGTGGATAAACAACAAAGAGCCAAAATGAAGGAAACATCACGTTTCACTTCATCAAGAACTAGCAACTTCAATTCCTACCAAAAGAACACTTCCCATTCCTATTCTAAATCCCATTCACAAGATTCAAAAGCTTTGCAAAACCATCCTTCAAAACAGCCCCTAAACGTGCCCAATGCACCCAAACCGAATACCAATTCGTTCACACCTAGAAGATGTTTTAAGTGTCAAGGATTAGGACATATTTCTTCTGAATGCCCAAATCGCAAAATGGTGAACTTGGTTGAGTTTGAAGATTATCAAGAAGAAAACGAAGAGGATTTCGTTGATAATGAGGAACTTGATGAGGAAATGATATATCCGGATGAAGGAGAACTACTGGTCATGCGGAGAGCTCTTAGTGGGGTCAAATCCAAAGATCCGAACCAACAAAGGGAAGCAATATTCTACTCCAAGTGTACGGTTAAAGGTAAGATCTGTTCGCTTATCATTGATGGAGGAAGTTGCACTAATGTCGCTTCAAAGACTATGGTGGACAAGCTTAATCTCACCACCACTCCACACCCCATGCCATACATGATTCAAGTGTGAATCAAAACAAAGGTATTCCTGTAAACTCCCAAAAACTAAGGAGACGTTAGAAAAACCAAATTGCAGCCCCTTTTGTTGACCAACTTTCCTTGGAGATTATGTGGAAAATATCTTGCAAGCTTATCTACTTCAGCCCCAAATTATTATATTTTGCAAGTGGATGTTATTTCTAAATTGCAAGTGGATGTCATTTCTAATTGGGAGTTGTTGCAGCTGAAAACTTTGACTTCCATCCATGAAGATTTTGAAGATTATTGTTTGAAGTGCACAATCAGCCCCAAATAATTCCGTTGAAGTATTTTGCAATCTAAGCTGTTCACTAGCCGTTAGTGGATAAATTCTGATTTTTATTTCTTTGTTTGCATTTACTATAAATAGGCTTTTGCTTGTTCTTTTGGGCACTCATTCAACACTTTCAATACAATTTCCTTATGAGCAAATTCTCTGTTCTTATTTGCAATTTATTTTAACTTAGATTAGTTAAAGTATATTGAAGTTCCTTTGCTTTTCAATCTTTGGCTAAGATTGAATGTGTTCTAAGGAGCCCTTAGTTTTAATTCTTGGTGTTTCTATATCGAATTAATTCTTTGGTTCAGCCATATCCTTCGTTGATTAATTCGACATAACTTTTCGATTTCCTTTACTACAAAACTAAAAAAAAAAAAAATATTTTCATTGAAACCAAAACAGCAAGTTAACGTTGTGCATATAGATTGGTTTGATTCGAGACATAGCCAACCTATATCATCTTGTTTCTCAAGGAAGTGAGTGAAGGGGCACTTGAGTTACCTAAGGAGGTAACACCTTTGATCACTGAATTCAGTGATGTTTTCCCTGAAGACTTACCCAAGAGTCTTCCTCCTATTAGGGGGCATAGAGCACCAGATAGACCTAATACCAGGAGCACCTTTGCCAAATAAGCCAGCATACAGGACAAACCCTAAGGAAACCCAAGAGCTTCAAAGACAGGTGAAGGAGCTATTAGATAGGGGTTATTTGAGGGAAAGCCTTAGTCCATGATCCAAGTATGATGAGGAAAATGATCAAGATTGTGTCTGGAACACTTGCTGGATCAGGTTCCCTGCTGCTGTGCACAAACCAGTTTCTGTACAATGTTTGCTTGATGTTCCAAGTGTATGG
>JPXE02000349.1:0-18741 GCA_000753965.2 Amaranthus hypochondriacus | reverse complement strand
AAATAATAATTAAACAATATTTATGAATTTGATAAATTATTAAATAATTAATAATTAGCTTAATAAAATTTATCAAAGTTCTAGAAGTCATATAATACTTTTATTAGCTTATTTTAACTTATAAATGTCATGTATAATATTTTATCGTTTTTTAATATAGACATTTTATCGATAAATCAATAAAATCAGTTTAAAATTATTTAAATCAAAAAAATAATATAAAAACTTTTATGATGTTCCAGAAACTATTTTAAAGAATATAAAATTTTAAATAACCATTGAAAACCATGTGGGAGTTTTTAATAATTAATATTGTTATTTTACTGATAAACCGAATAAAATTTATTTAAGTCCATATATGGTCACGAAAATCCATATATATTTTTCCACATGTATATACTGTTTATATAAGTGTCTCATAAAAGTTTCATGCTCAAAAATCATCATTTAGTATTTATTTGTGTATTTTACCGTTTTCTAACTTACCGATTATTAATAACCGAGTAAAAATTATCAAGGTCCTTAAACGTCAACAAAATCTTCTCAAAATTTTAACAATATTAGTTACTGTCCAAATTAGTGTGTGATAAAAATTTCAAGTCCATATGTCTTCATTTGGTAAATATTTTATATTTTACTATTTCATAATTTACCGATAAACAATTTAACGATTTCTCAAAAATCATGAAAAATTCCCAACTAAATATATTCTGGCGAAATCTTATTGGAGACATTATAATATGGTTTTAATAATTAATTTTTATGATCAAGAGCTTATCTAATACCATATTTTATATTAAGAGTATTTAACACCGTAAAATCTATTAAAATATCATTTTAACGAATAAATTTCAACAAAAAATATCCAAGAGATTTTATTAACATACAGATTCTGAAAATTTCTTTTAAAATGCATTTAAAATATTTTCCAAATCCATATAATCATTTCCATCACAATTACTTTCACAAAGTATTGTTAAACATGCCTTTAAACACACCACATTTCATAAAATCAACATGCATGATGCCCACAATAACAATACATGTAATAAATAATTTCTTACTCATAATTATCATTTTGATATCATTTTTCAAGATTTAAGAACTTCTCTTTGGGAATTTTACTTTTAAAAACAAGTTTATACAAAATTTTCCCAACTTGTTCTTAAATCCTTTAAACATCACCCCATGTGACATACCTCGATCCTTAGCTCCGAAAGTACTCCTTAACCTTTGGTACAACGTCTCAATAACTAAGATCCAACTCCTTTGCTACACTTCTTTTTAAAAATTCAAAAATAGCATTATTTCGGATCTTTCTATGGAACTTAATGACTTTTGATTTATAAATAAACATTGTTAGATTTACTTACTCTTTGATATTTTGTTACTTGGAGATTGATTAGTGTTGAGCAACACTTGTTGAACAAGTCCCACAACTTGAGACTTTTTGGCTAGGAAACAAAAATAGGAGATTGTAAGTTGATTGAAGAAAAAAAATTTTCAAATTTCCTTCTTTTAGCTTAAATTTCTAGGCCTTCTTAAGGGTGTGTTTCGATAGAAGGAAATAGAGGGAAAGAAAAGGAAGGGATTTAGAGAGAGGAAGAATCCCTTGTTTGGATAGCAAAATGGGAGGAAAGGGATTTGGAGGGGAGGGAATTGGAAGGAAAATGTGGATAAATTTTGTAAGGGTTGTAATCCCTCCAAAAGTGGAAGATTTGAAAGGAAAACACAATCTCCTTCTTTTCTCTTCCATTCCCTCCTAGACAAACAAGAGCTAATTTCCTTTCATTTCTCTTCCCTTCTTTTCCCTTCCCTCCCTTCCCCTTCCTTCCCTTTCTTTTCCATCCAAACTTGCTATCCAAACATAGTGTAGAGATTATTTTTCTTAGTTATTTTGATGAAATACCCATTTTTATAATAATCTTAGTTTATAGAAAGATTTCATGTAAAATGAATTTTACATGAAGTTTTAAAAAAACTAGTGAAGTAAAGAAATGAACATAACTTACTCTATACTTGGTGGATTTCTTCAAGTTTAGTGTCTATGGAAAGCTCTTGAAATGAAGATTATTTTTATGAATGATTTGAGTTTCTAAACATAAATTTTCAGAAGTTTTAGATGGGTTTTTGAAGAAGATTTGATGAGAAAAGGAGGTGTTTTGGTAGTTGAACTTTGAAGGATTCTAGTGTTTGTTTTTGGATGAATTTGGGAGCAATTTGTTGGGGATTATGGCTGAATAAAATGATCTAAAATTGAAGTGCTTTTGCTTCTAATAAATGTCTCTTGCATGCTTGTAATGATGCATAAGCTTTGGGTAGAACAAAGGGGGTTTTGAATAGAACAATTTGCTTGAGTATGTAAGTGTACAAGACTAAAAAGAGGGGTAGCGGTACAGCAATGGGGCTGCTGTTTGTGGCAGGTTTGGAGGTGATTTTCGTCTCATTTTGGTCTATTATGGTGTAAGAAAGATTTATCTAAGATAGTTTAAAGTTTGGATAAAAATTGTTATACATGTAACAAGTTATCTAACTTATACTTCATTTTTAAAAATCACTTGTATATGTGTATGAAATATTTAATTTATTCTCAACATGGGTAAATAAATTTTTCGGGTAAGTATTATAATTAACCCGAAACGTTATAGGTAGTTGCTCAACTTTAAGTTTTTACCTCCAAAGTTTACGTTATTTGTTACACTTCATAATTACATTACGAGTTGACAAGTTTCTAATCATGGTAATTATTTTTTTTTTTTTTACTACCATCACTAATTAGAATATTTAGACTGTAAATTTGTGATTAAAATGAGATTAATTTCTGCGACTGTTTCAATGTTGTTAGGTAATTCATTTATTTATTTTGTTTATAATTGATATAGTTAACATCATAACATAAACAAGATAAGGTCATAATTGATGCATGTTTGGTAATAATTGACAGTGATAAGTATTGAATTGTATGTTGTTCTGTAGTTCATCTATTTTGTTTATAATTGACATAGTTAACATCATAACAGAAAACAAGATAAGGTCATAATTGATGCATGTTTGATAATAATTGATACTGTTAAATTTGACTTACAGTTACATTGTGTTTTTTTGTATTGAATTTTTTACACTGTTTTTTAGTTTCTGATATTTATGGTTTTACCATGTAAACTGTATAATTGATAGTGTTATTGAGTATTTATTTGTTATTTTAAGTTCATCCATAGAATGATAAATATAATAATATTTTATTAACTTCGTTCTCAAATTGTGAAGCAGAACCATATTTAGGTAGAAATTGATCATTTTAACGCCATAATTGATCACTTTATAATTTCAAATTGAAATTTATTATAATTCATATGTTTAAGTACTACTTTACGTAGAAATTGATATCTTTAAAGTCAAAATTCAAACATTTAAGGTTCAAATTGAAAAATGCCAGAGAATGCAAAAAACAAAAAATGAAAATCCGGAGGGCAAAGCGCGCGTGTAGTAGACTCGCCTAACAATTGGCTGGCCCAAATCTCGTCTTAGAATATGACGGTCTTGTCAAGTTTTTGTGATAAAAATATATTTAATAAATGATCAAATTTTTTTCGCGTGCAACTAATTGCTATAAATATCTATCACGACCGGACCCGACCTTTACTCCGAAGCTCGTTAATGACCCGATCTATTATTGACCCTAGTCGCTAGAGACCTTTTAAAATGTGACCCAATTCTTGACACGTTTGGTTCAACCGCCCCGTTAAACATCTCTCAAGTGAACATATTTGCAATTAGTGTACGGATGAGATGGATATTGGTAATCTTCTCTATAACTATATAAAAACAAAACATCATCGAATTTTAAAAATGCTTACGTGTCACGTATCTAATCAATATTTCTTTATAAAATTCAATGATAATGTAATTGTTACTGTGACTAATGTTTATATATCTTTGACTTTATTATTTTATAAATATGAGTATAAAATATTCCACATTGATTGAATTTTTACTTATTAGGTCACATTATTCAATTTATTAGAAAACACATAATTTATTTTATTTTTTTCAATAATTTATAAACATTTTCAAATCCATTTATTATACAAATATTTTTCAAGTGTAGTGGATATTTTGAAATGGTTAAATCACGATATACGTATTTTTGTAATCATTCGTTTTGTTACATATACTACTAGATAGTTCCCGTGCGATGCACGACTTTATCAAATTTCTAGCATTTTGGTTTATTATATACATATATATTTACTTCACTCTAAAAAGTTGTATACATTACGTACATTATATCATAATTTGCATTGTACGCAATATAATTTATATTTACACTTTTGCTTTTTTCTTTTGAATAAAGAAGCAAATGGTTCGTACCCTGAGTACAATACGAATTTATAAGTGTTTTTATAAAAAAATAACTTATTATTTTTTGTTAACAAAACCAACTATTCTTACATTAATTTATAGATATATTAAATATTATTACTATTATTAGCACGCTTAAAAATCAAAAATATATACATAGAAATATGTAAAATTATTTTATTAGTTTAAACGGCAAATATAATTTTTTCTCATAAAAATAGAAGCGACTTATATAAAGATAGTCGCAACCTAAATCATATTTTAATTAATCATTGCATTTAAGTAACCAAAAGTATAAATAACAAAAACAAATCCTAATAAAGTATATTATGTTTTAACGTCTCAAAATATCCGATACACTAAATAATATTCATTCAATAAATAAAATTGAAAACATTTTATCAATAATAAAAATACATGAAATATAATTTATAGTTTTTGAATACAATAAATATGAATTGACCCAAAAAGTAAAAAAAAAATTAATAAGAATATTAATGTACACAAAATAAGAAAGTAGAAAGTAAAAGATTATAATAACAATGACATCATCATATAATTTTAGAGGGAAAATTTTTAAGGAGATTATGCCTAATAATCGTAAATGTGGAGTATCTAATCACGCTCTAACAAATTATGTTATGATTATCTATACTAATTAAGGTTAATTAACAAATTTGAACAAACTTAGGGCTATTAATCAATGTACAACTTTGCCCCCGGCCCAAGTGATTCATAACGGCTATATTTCCTATAAATATATCCATTAGGGCTATGGACCTAATTTTTGGATTTTATTCGTGACCAACAAGTTTTCTTACAAATCCATGATAAGCACCAACAAATTATATTAATTCTTGAGCCTTTTTTTTGCGATTGATCTTCATCTACGATTTCCACATTCGAATATAATCATGGCAGATTACACACCACCAGGTCCAGGCTCTCCTGAGTACTCGCCCACACACAATCATTCTTTTCCATACCACGTAAACCATATTGGATCATCGAAATACTCACCCGCATCACCCGCTAATCAATATTCCGTTCCATCACCTGATTATTCTCCCGAGTCTTCGTCATCCGAGCATATCTCTCCATCACTTGAATCAACAGCAGCATCTCCCGATTATTACTCGACTGCATCATCAAAGTATACCCCAGCATCACCGGAATATAGCCGACCATCCCCGAATACTCCCCTGTGTTACCTAGTTCTACACCAGCATCTCCCGTTTACTCGCCGGCATCATCATCTGATCCGTATCACGTATATTCGGCCGGGTCACCTGAATACTCGCCCGCATCATCATCTGATCAGTATTGCGTATATTCGGCCGCGTCACCTGAATACTCGGCCGCATCATCTGACCTATATTCGCCCCGCTCACCTGAATACGCGCCCGCATCATCTGATGACCTATATTCGCCCGGCTCACTTGAATACTCGACCGAGTCACCTTTGTCGTCTTCGAGTTGTTGATCGTCTACTTCGTCTTAGATTATTCTTTTTTATTTTCCATTTCAGTTTGATGCTCTTATTATAAACCAATAATGAATAATGTAATGTTTTATTTTATTTCATATTCTTTATTATTTTTATTATTAAGCATATCATTCTGTAATTATCATCTAATAATAAAAGTTTAATTTGTTTGTACTTATTTGCGATTGCCACTACATACGATGGTCCACGTGCGATGGTTTTTCATAGAAATTATTAGGGCCGTGAAAAATTGACCCGACCTGTAATACCGTCCGAAATCGACCTGTATCCGACTCGTTGGTTGACCCGAGGTGTAGTGACCTGTAATCGACCGAAACTCGACCTGATGTTGACCCGTAACCCGACATGTACCCGATTATTTAAGACCCATAATCGACCGACACCCGACTCGAGAATAACCCACACCCGATATGAACCCGATGATGTGGTTAACCGAACTGGATTTGCACCCGACCTGTTACAACTCGAACCCGTGTTTAACCCGATAGGTACTCAACTAATGACCCACAATCAACACCCGAGATTAACCCGACAATATGGTTAACCAAACTTAGAAGTTGGTTTTTGAGAAGGAAGTTGGGGAATAATGGTATTATGGCCTTTATGGGAAACTTGGAAATGGGACGGTGGTGTAGGTAGTTTACTAATTTGTCCAAAGTCTCTTATTTTGCCTCACTTTTTATTTTAATTTGTCTTTTTTATTTTATTTTATTTAGGACAATGTTGTCACTTTTTTTAAATAAATTTAAAATATTATTATTATTATTATTATTATTATTATTATTATTATTATTATTATTATATTATTATTATTATTATTATTATTATTATTATTATTATTGACTTTGTCTCTAGTCTTATAAGCTTTTAACAAAAAGACTAATAAAAAAAGCGTACTGAATTATAAAAGTGGATATTTATAAATAAAAGAAAATTATGTAAAAGCAAAATTGGTGCTATCATATAAGGTAAAAGAATTGCTAGTTTATATTGTGTAAGTTTGTCTAGCTGAACCAAGTTTAGTTTAGGAAAATATATGTTTGATTCAACTTTACAAAAATTTTTCAGCTAAAATTTAGCTTGATTCAGCTGCATCAAGTAATGTTCATGTAAAAAATAGTTTAATTCAATAACGTCAAGTCTAGTTTAGCTAAAGATAAGTTTGATTCAGCTAAATTAAGTTTATTTTAGGTAAAAATAAGTTTGATTAGTTGAATTAAGTTTCGTTTTGTAACACTCCGACCCAACGGACCGCCGGTGACTATTGATTAGGTGGAATAAAATTTAGTTTAGATAAAACCAGTTGATTCGGTTGAATCAAGTTTATTTTAGCATTTGATTCAGCTTAATCTAGTTTAGTCAAATAAAACAATGATTGATTAAGCTAAATCAAGTTTAATTTAGGTAAAAAAATTATTTAGCTAAATCATTTTTAGTTAAGAAAATAAGTAAATGTTTGATTTAGCTGAATCAAATTTGTTCAACTAAAAGTGAATTTGATTCAGCTGAATCAACTTATCAAATCTGTTCAGTTAAAGTGAGTTTGATTCAGCTGAATCGACTTTTCATGATCTAAAATATAGTTTAGCTTAAATTACGTTGGATTGTTGAATCAAGTTTAGTTTAGATAAAAAAAACAGTTTGATTTAACTGAATCAAGTTTAGTTTAACAAAAATAAATATTTTATTGAGCTAAATCATATTAATTAGCTAAAAATAGTTTGATTCAGCTCCATCAATAATAGTTAACTAAAAATAATTCGACTGAATCACGTTTAGAGTTTTAGTTAAGCAAAAAGGTCGATCCAACTTGAATAAATTGATAATAAAATAAAGTTCATTCTTTATAAAATCAACTGAATTGGACTTTAACCGACCCGAATACGAAGAATAACCGAATGGAAAATACAAAATTCAAAAATGATATATCGATTGGAAGTCAACCCGAACCCAATATGACCCGACCTGACATTAACTTAAAATGAAAAATGACCCGACCCATAGTCTAACCGAACGCAATTTGACCTACAGTATAATCGATCTGAATCCGAACTGTATTAACTGAACCCGATACAAACCGAACTCGATTCGACCTGAACTGAAACCGAAACCGACCCAATGTGGTATTAACCCGATATAGACCCGCACTCGATTAGACCCGTAACCGAATCGACCCGAGCTAAAACGTTAAATTAATCGAAAAAACCCGAACCCGAGAATATCCGAACCCGATAAAATCCGACCAAAACCCGACCGAGTAACCGAATTTACAGCCCTAGAAATTATAAAACAATTTGTATATCGATTTTATTTGCGACTACGTTTATCATGATTTTTGTTTAAATTTGAATTTTTAAAATTCTAAATTTTAATTTAAAATTATGAACTATCTAGACCTGAAATTTATAATTAATATTTGAATAGTAACAATAATAATATATAACAAACTAAATAAATTATATGTGAATTTCAAATACTAATTTAAATATTGAACATGACATTCAAATATTAAAATTAATTTTAAATACTCAATTCAAATTTGAAATATCTAAAACAAATTATACTCATATAAATTGGTCTTTGGGAAACTGATTAATCTTCAGCTAGTCTCCTAAGAGACCGTCTTTTGAAGAGACGTCTCTCAGACCCAATCCATTAAAGCTTATTGCCTATATTTATTTTACATTTTTCCTGATGGGCAAACCCAATAAAGATGGTCTCTCAAAGAGACCAGTTCTCACAAGAATTTGTGATTAATCTTATATACACTTTCATAGGAAATTAATTTACAAACTTAATTCTCTTTTTTAAAGCTTTAACATATTATATGTAATCAATTATTAAATAATATTTAATTAATTAAATAATCAAGAGTAATATACTCTAAATATCATTTAAATATATATATTTGTCGATTTAATTTATTTGGATAATTAATCAATTAATTTAATAAACGTATCTCAAATCATACGCTAATTTATAATAAACTTATCCCAAATATTAAAATGCAAATATGTATTAAAGGTTTGAAGGATGTAAGGACTGAAAATGTAAAAGCGATAGTATGCATCAACATATATAAAACTATACATATTTAAAATTATAAAAAGTTAATATTATGAAAGTATGTGAATAAACGATTCAAACGAGATCCCACTTGACTATATTTTTGGTTACACATTAACCGCAATATGCAAAATAAGCTTGAATGATGAATAGTGCTCATATACGAAATGGAGGAAGTAAGATATAAGGAAAATAGACATATATACTCTATTCTGACCTATACAAGTATGCATCATTTGAAGTTGAAAATGTTAATAGAATGATTTATCTAAACACAAAATTAATTCAAATCAATTGTTGAAATTAACAAGTACATAAATAATTACAAATAATAATGAAGAATTAATTGAGTTTAGAATTTAGAATACATTATCAAACCCTAAACATAACAAAAAGGAATTTGATATAGTAGAGTTTGCAGTTTCAAAAAGGAATTAGAGTGTTTCAATTGTTGTTCCCATAAGGAATCTTTCCATTTTTGAACTAAAATAAACTCACTAATCCTCATTTTAATATTTTAAAATGATTATGGGCCCCACATATCTTCCACAAACTTCATTTTAATATTTTTATATTTCTTATTATCTCCACGTATTTCCCACTAACTTCATAAAAATATATTTTAATTAGTTGTGGTGCCCACATTTTTTCCACTAACTTTATTTAAATACTTTTTTAATATTTGTGGTCCCCACTTTTCCTCCATCAAATTTATTATTCAATAAAATAATATCTCCACTATCTAAAAGATTTCACTTTTCTTAATTCCCGTGAATATTCCCTATGGGAACATCAATAGGGAACGAAGGGAGCATAAAAATATATTTCATAAATGATTAAATTTTTTTCGTGCGCAACTAATTCCTATAAATATCTAGCTCGACCGGAGCGGACCCTTTAATCAAAGCTCGTTAATGACCCACCTGTTATTGACCCTAGTCGCTAGAGACCTTTTAAAATGTGACCCAATTCTTGACCCATTTGGTCCAGCCGCCCCGTTAAAACATCTCTAATAGTGAGCATATTTGCAATTAGTGTACGGATTAGATGGATATTGGTAATTTTCTATAACTATATTAAAACAAAATATCATCGAATTTTAAAAATGCTTACGTGTCACGTATCTAATAAAATATTTCTTAATAAAATTCAATGATAATGTAAATGCCACTGTGACTAATGTTTGTATATCTTTGACTTTATTATATTATAAATATGAGTATAAAATATTCCACATTGATTGAATTTTTACTTATTAGGTCACATCATTTAATTTGTTAGAAAAACACATAATTTATTTTATTTTTTCAATAATTTATAAATTATTTTTCAAATCTATTTATTATACAAATATTTTTCATGTGTAGTGGATATTTTGAAATAGTTAAATCACGATATACGTACTTTTATAATCATTTGTTTTTGTTACATATACTACTAGATACTTCCCGTGCGCTGGTCTGATACTTAACTAAATTATTTGCAATACTCTTGATATACTTTAGTAGTTGATTTCAAATTAAGCTTTTCGGGTCAGTGGTCTTATGCCTATATTGATTTTTGGATAAGTTTTAATTTTATTTTGACGTCGAATTAACTCAAATTCCATTACTCAATAAATCTACCAGACTTGCTTCAATCAATCCTAGAAATAAAATTGACAACAATAAATTAGAAAATCCCAAAATTAGTTGGTTAAACCCTAACTTTAATTAAAGTAAAACATCGTAAATTACACCAAAATTTCTTGTTCATGGTGGTGAAAGTGGCGGCAGAAGGTCTCTATCTCTGGTGGCCGGAGTTGCATTGGCAACGCGCAGAGGTGGGTGCAATGATGATGATGCGCGAGTTGAGTAACAGCAGAGGATAACAAACTAAATAAATTATATGTGAATTTCAAATACTAAATTAAATATTGAACATGAAATTCAAATAATAAAATTAATTTTAAATACTCAATTCAAATTTGAAATATCTAAAACAAATTATACTCATATAAATTGGTCTTTGGGAAACTAATTAATATTCAGCTCGACTCCTAAGAGACCATCTTTTGGAGAGACGTCTCTCATTTATTATATTTAGATAATTAATCAGTTAATTTAATAAACGTATCTCAAATGATATGCTAATTTATAATAAACTTATCCCAAATATTAAAATGCAAATATGTATTAAAGGTTTGAAGGATGTAAGGACTGAAAATGTAAAAGCGGTAGTAGGCATCAACATATATAAAACTATACATATTTAAAAATTATAAAAAGTTAATATAATAAAAGTACGCGATTAAACGATTAAAACTATACATATTTAAAAATTATGTCTTTGACTTTATTATATTATAAATATGAGTATAAAATATTTCACAATGATTGAATTTTTACTTATTAGGTCACATCATTTAATTTGTTAGAAAAACACATAATTTATTTTATTTTTTTCAATAATTTTTAAATTATTTTCAAATCTATTTAGTATACAAATATTTTTCATGTATAGTGGATATTGTAAAATGGTTAATCACGATAAACGTATTTTTATAATCATTTGTTTTTGTTACATATACTAGTAGATAGTTCCCGTGCGATGCACGACTTTATCAAATTTTCTGGCATTTTGGTTTATTATATACATATATATTTACTTTCATTCTAAACAGTTGTATACATTACGTACATTATATCATAATTTGCATTGTACGCAATATAATTATATTTACACGTTTACTTTTTTCTTTTGAATAAAGAAGCAAATGGTTCGTACCCTGAGTATAATACGAATTTATAAGTTTTTTTTAATAAAAAACAACTTATTAATTTTTGTTAACAAAACTAACTATTCTTACATTAATTTATAGACATATTAAATATTATTACTATTATTAGCACGCTTCAAAATCAAATATAAATACATAGAAATATGTAAAATTATTTTATTAGTTTAAACGACAAAGATAATTTTTTATGAGATAGTCACAACCTCTAAATCATACTTTAATTAATCATTGCATTTAAGTAACCAAGAGTATAAATAACAAAAATAAATCATAATAAAGTATATTATGTTTTAACGTCTCAAAATATCCGATACACTAAATAATATTCATTCAATAAATAAAATTGAAAGCATTTTATAAATAATAAAAATAAATGAAATATAATTTATAGTTTTTCAATACAACAATAAATATGAAATGACCCAAAAAGTAAAAAAAAAATTAATAAGAATATTAATGTACACAAAATAAGAAAGTAGAAAGTCATAGATTATAATAACAATGACATCATCATATAATTTTAGAGGGAAAACTTATAAGGAGAAAGCGACATGTAACCAATTTTGAAAGGAAATAATGTAAGCCGTGTTTTGTTTTAGTAATAGTTATAGATAGATAGATTATAGATAGATTATAGATAGATTGGTTACTTTAATAAAATGCTTAATTATAATGATTATCTTATCGATTATGCCCTAATAACCGTAAATGTGGAGTATCTAATTAAGGCTAATTAACAAATTTGAACAAACTTAGTGCTATTAATCAATGTACAACTTTGCCCCCGGCCCAAGTGATTCATAACGGCTATATTTCCTATAAATATATCCATTAGTGCTATGGACCTAATTTTTGGATTTTATTCGTGACCAACAAGTTTTCTTACAAATCCATGATAAGCACCAACAAATTATATTAATTCTTGAGCCTTTTTTTTGCGATTGATCTTCATCTACGATTTCCACATTCGAATATAATCATGGCAGATTACACACCACCAGGTCCAGGCTCTCCTGAGTACTCGCCCACACACAATCATTCTTTTCCATACCACGTAAACCATATTGGATCATCGAAATACTCACCCGCATCACCCGCTAATCAATATTCCGTTCCATCACCTGATTATTCTCCCGAGTCTTCGTCATCCGAGCATATCTCTCCATCACTTGAATCAACAGCAGCATCTCCCGATTATTACTCGACTGCATCATCAAAGTATACCCCAGCATCACCGGAATATAGCCGACCATCCCCCGAATACTCCCCTGTGTTACCTAGTTCTACACCAGCATCTCCCGTTTACTCGCCGGCATCATCATCTGATCCGTATCACGTATATTCGGCCGGGTCACCTGAATACTCGCCCGCATCATCTGTCCTATATTCGCCCCGCTCACCTGAATACGCGCCCGCATCATCTGACCTATATTTGCCACGCTCACCTGAATACTCGCCCGCATCATCTGACCTATATTTGCCACGCTCACCTGAATACTCGCCCGCATCATCTGACCTATATTTGCCACGCTCACCTGAATACGCGCCCGCATCATCTGACCTATATTTGCCACGCTCACCTGAATACTCGCCCGCATCATCTGACCTATATTTGCCACGCTCACCTGAATACTCGCCCGCATCATCTGACCTATATTTGCCACGCTCACCTGAATACTCGCCCGCATCATCTGACCTATATTTGCCACGCTCACCTGAATACTCGCCCGCATCATCTGACCTATATTTGCCACGCTCACCTGAATACGCGCCCGCATCATCTGACCTATATTTGCCACGCTCACCTGAATACTCGCCCGCATCATCTGACTTATATTTGCCACGCTCACCTGAATACTCGCCCGCATCATCTGACCTATATTCGCCCCGCTCACCTGAATACTCGCCCTTAATATCTGACCTATATTCGCCCGGCTCACCTGAATACTCGACCGAGTCACCTTTGTCGTCTTCGAGTTGTTGATCGTCTACTTCTTCGTCTTAGATTATTGTTATTTTTTTTCCATTTCAGTTTGATGCTTTTATTACAAACCAAGAATGAATAATGTAATGTTTTATTTTATTTCATATTCTTTATGATTTTGTATTATTTAGGATAGCATATCATTCTGTGCTTATCATTTAGTTATAAAGTTTTTGTTTTTTTCATAGTTTTTTTCATGTTTATTCGATTTTAGTATGATGCTCTTATTATAAACCAAGAATGAATAATGTAATGTTTTATTTTAGGGAAAAATTACCTTGAATAATCCAAACTATTCATGATTTTCCTACAATAATCCCAACTATTGATTAACCATGAATAATCCCAACTTTGAGGGGCATTTTTCTGGAGTAAACCCGGTGACTGGATGACTTGCAAAAGCAAGTTTTATTTTTTTTAAAAAAAACATCAATTAAAATAAAATGTCGAAAAAAATGTTTAAAAATATTTATTAAAAATTTATGATTTTTTTTATTATTTAGAATTTTTTATGTTGATTTTCAAAATTATTTTCTAATTTTAAATTAATATTTAATTTATTTTTTGATGAATTACCTACTATAGTAGGTCATCGGGTTACCCAAGTTTATTCTAGAAAAATACCCCTCAAAGTTGGGATTATTCTAGGTTAATCAATAGGTGGAATTATTTTTCCTTATTTTATTTCTTATTCTTTAGTATTTGTATTATTAAGCATATCATTCTGTAATTATCATCTAGTAATCAAGTTTTTGTTTGTCCTTATTTGCGAGTGCCACTACGTACGATGGTTTTTCATAGAAATTATAAAAAATATTGTATGGATTTTATTTGCTTCAATTTAGTGGTTGCTCTACCTCGATGAATAAGTTTATCATGATTTTTGTTTAAAATTTGAATTTTTAAAACTCTAACTTTTAATTTAAAATTATGAAGTATCTAGACCTGAAATTTATAATTAATATTTGAATAATAACAATAATAATATATAACAAACTAAATAAATTACATGTGAATTTCAAATACTAATTTAATTATTGAACATGAAATTCAAATAATAAAATTAATTTTAAATACTCAATTCAAATTTAAAATATCTAAAACAAATTATACTCATATAAATTGGTCTTTGGCAAACTAATTAATCTTCAGCTAGTCTCCTAAGAGACCGTCTTTTGGAGAGACGTCTCTCAAACCCAATCCATTAAAGCTTATTGTTTATATTTATTTTACATTTTTTCTAATGGGCCAACCCAATAGAGATGGTCTCTCAAAGAGACCGTCTCTGACAAGAATTTGTGATTAATGATTAATCTTATATACACTTTCATAGAAAATTAATTTACAAACTTAATTCTTTTTTTTAAGCTTTAACATATTATATGTAATCAATTATTAAATAATATTTAATTAATTAAATAATCAAGAGTAATATACTCTAAATATCATTTAAATATATATTTTTCGATTTAGTATATTTGGATAATTAATCAATTAATTTAATAAACGTATCTCAAATCATACGCTAATTTATAATAAACTTATCCCACATATTAAAATGCAAATATGTATTGAAGGTTTGAAGGATGTACGGGCTGAAAATGTATAAGCTGTAGTAGGCATCAACGTATATAAAACTATACATATTTAAAAATTATAAAAAGTTAATATAATGAAAGTATGCGATCAAACAAGTCAAACAAGATCCCACTTGACTATATTTTTGCTTACACATTAACCACAATATGCAAAATAAGCTTGAATGAGGAAGTAAGTTTTAAGGAAAATAGACATACTCTATTCTGACCTATACAAATTTGAAGTTGAAAATGTTAATAGAATGATTTATCTAACAAAAAATTAAGTCAAATCAATTGTTGAAATTAAATAATATAAGCCCATGCCTATACATATAAGCATCAACACTACAGACTACAGTAGTGAATGTCTTCAACGGCATAATACACAACGTGTGGAAATAAAACAAAAGTTGATCTTTGAACCTCAATGACAAGAGCAGGAGGTGGTAGCTAGACTTGTGCAACGGGATACGGGCCGGGTTGGGCTCTAGTAAAAATGGACCGGACCGGGCGGACCTTACAAAATACAAGCCGGGCGCTAAATGGGTCGGGCTATAAGGCCCGATCCGATCCGGCCCGGCCCATTTATCTTATTTTTTCGAAGATCTTATTAAACACATGTTACAATATTAAAATAATAATAATAATAATTATTATTATTATTACTTTTTTTTTATTAATAATAATTATTCATTTCATAAAAAAAAGACTTTAGTAGACGTTAGTGGGAAGCCGAGCAACAAGCTGCACCCAGACCCTTTTGAATACAAAAAGCTAGCCTACGGAAGATATAGGGCTTGGATTTGGTACTACTAGAGTTACTTGAAGAAAGTGACGAAATCCTTGATAGCAAGTCGAGTGCGTCTTCGCCTAATTCTCCGAAGGTGGAGAAAGCGAACGGGATGAATTTATAGCCATTTTCCTCACACATGGTTGTGTATTTCTTCCTTTTTCTTTCCGCGGCATTGGCTAAAGAAGCAAGTCGAATGTTCTTAGTGCATCAATGATTTTCCTCTAATATATACTCTAGGATCACTACAACATAAATAAATACCACTTAGTTAAGTTTGAATAATCTAACAATACTTACAAATCACATTATTCACCTCCATTAGATATACCTTGTCATAACAATATACAAATAATCTCCTTTTATTCACATATCCTCATCAAGTTTTTTTATTTTTTATTTTTATTTGATTTTTTTTATTTTTGGAATTTAGGAGCACATACTTCTCAAGTGAATAAACTATTCCTCTTATCATAAGTTCTGGTTCCATGCTTTGTTAACCTCTTATACAGTTTTATTTTCTCATCAAGCCCTAGGTTTGTTTTGCAATGTATTTGACGAGTTTGTCCAGCACAATAATGTTTAAGATCTTACAATGGTGCTTTAGGATAACATACATGTATATGTACACGCACAAACATATATGTATATATATATGTATAACACATTCTCATTCCAAAGGGTTCTATATTTCCATTAGAAGTTGCATGTCCTACGGTGCTTTTATTCAACAACTCAATACTTTTATCAATTTAGACTCTGCATACTAGTCTATCTAGTTGCCTACCTGACTTTCTTTTGTTGACATGCTCATAGAGTTTTGAAGTACATTGTACCTCCCTAATATTTATTTTATTATTTTATATATTTTAATTTGACAATGGATGTTAAGATCTCCCAAACAAAATGATTTCTTCGTGGTTACTGATTTGTATTTAATTGGGCCAATTCAAAATTGTGTTAGCCTACTCAGTCAAGCTAACTGATTGTCGCTTAAAGTTCAATAATCTAATGCTCGAAATTCACTAGATCATACCCATCATAGGTTTTCGGTTTATGGTAGCTAGTCTATTATTAAAATTTATTTTCCTTTCTCCTTTAAGGCTTTGATTCGCAATGTGTTGAACCAATTCAGGCATTCTTCTCTTGAATGAGTTTAGGTTGTTATGTTAAAAGGTAGATTTAGGTCTGAGAGTTAATCTCTATGGCATTTCATAAAGATAACTTAATATCGAAATTACGCTTCTAAAAACATATAAAATCATGCAGTAGCTTAACACTCTTCGGAGTTCCCACTATAGCCTTAATATTTTTTTTTAATTGTATGATTGGTTATCTTGAAAAAAAAACATCCTTTTTTTTTAAATTTATGATTTTATCTTTTAACTCTTCGAGTAAAATCCTCAAACTTTGGTTGCTTAGCCTTTACTCTTATTCACTAGCATCAATCATCACTTTAGTCTATTTTACTCTTTATACTTAAGGTTCATTAATTAAACTCTCACTTTGGTACCAATCCAAACAGGTATTCATTATTCTAATATGCTCAATTTTTTTTTACATCGAACTTTCTAGTTTTTCGTTCTTTCTGATTATTTTAATTCTCCTAAATTTTAGACATGCTTCCAAAGCCTTGGCTCTGATACCAATTGTAACCGCCCAGAATTATGAAGGCAAAGACTAAGTGAAATTTAGTATTAATCAAGCGGAAGCTCACATTTGCCAGCATAATTAAAGGGGTTACTTAAAGGTTAAACCAATGTTCAAGTAAAATACTTGAACCAAAACAAAAGCAATATAACGAAAGTCTTAGTTGTCCAAAATAAAGGAAAATTACAACCAGATCGAAATAAGTCTGAAGTTCGAATTACATCTTTAAAATAATCCAAATCTAAACCACTATACTAATGCTCTCTCAAATACAATAAAGAGATCTAAACAAAAGGGAGTCAAACTCAACTCAAGTTCATCCTTCACTCGCATATCACTTCTCCGTCGAGGTGCCATGGGGGTTCACTCTAAAAACAAAACCATTGAAAAACATACAAAGCATAGTATCAGCAAAAAGGCTGAGTATAACACACTAGTGTCTGTCAAATAAGTTATTAAAACCCTTTTTATTTGAGTAAATTCATTTTGAAAGATGCCTTTTTCATTTGATAAATCATATTATCATTCAAACTTAATTCAATGGTTTTATAGTAATAATTCCAAGTTCTCATATTTCATCATAAACCATAAGATCTCAATGGATCAAACTCAATTTCAAACTCATATCATAACTTTTTACATGGGTACTCTGTGAGTCATCCTGTGACTCGTTTGGTAGTCGGTCTACCGTCCGTGACATGTCCGGCAAAGTGTAACACAATGGTATTTGTGTGAACAATACACGCTCAGCATTGGTGAGCCGTTTAATCATGCACACAACATTTGTTGTGGCATATGTACCCGCCATTTAGGCTAAAATATTTTTGTATATAATACTATACCTTGTAATTTCAATGCATTTGAAAAGTCAAAAATATTAACTTTTTCCTTATGATAAACATCTTTTATTTGCGACATGCAAACATATTTCTTTACAACATAGCAAAAAAATCAAATCATAATCTGTCTCACATGGGTAAAACATGCATAGAATAATCATATCATCAAAACATATCCTTTGTA
>JPXE02000348.1:0-18796 GCA_000753965.2 Amaranthus hypochondriacus | reverse complement strand
CAATGAACAAATGCACGATGAAACAATGAATGATGAACAAGGATCAATGATCTATGAAAATTGAGCGATGAACAATGAAAAAAGATCAAAATATCATGAAGAACAATGAACGATGAACAATCAACAAGGATCAATGATCCATGAACGATTAACAAAGAACAATGAATAAACAGTTAATGATGAACAATGAACATGGATCAATGATCAATGAACAATGAACGATGAACAATGAGTAATGAGCAATGGATGATAAACAATGAACAAGGATCAATGAACACATGAACGATGAACAGTAAATGATGAGTAAGGAACAAGGATTAATGATCAATGAACAATGCACGATGAACAATGAATGATGAACAAGGATCAATGATCTATGAAAATTGAGCGATGAACAATGAAAAAAGATCAAATATCTGAGAACAATGAACGATGAACAATCAACAAGGATCAATGATCCATGAAAGATTAACAAACAATGAATAAACAGTTAATGACGAACAATGAACATGGATCAATGATCAATGAACAATGAACGATGAACAATGAGTAATGAGCAATGGATGATAAACAATGAACAAGGATCAATGAACAATGAACGATGAACAGTAACTGATGAGTAAGGAACAAGGATTAAATGATCATGAACAATGCACGATGAACAATGAATGATGAACAAGGATCAATGATCTATGAAATTGAACGATGAACAATGAAAAAAGATCAATATCAATGAACAATGAACGATGAACAAACAAAACAAGGATCAATGATCCATGAACGATTAACAAAGAACAATGAATAAACAGTTAATGATGAACAATGAACATGGATCAATGATCAATGAACAATGAACGATGAAAATGAGTAATGAGCAATGGATGATAAACAATGAACAAGGATCAATGAACAATGAACGATGAACAGTAACTGATGAGTAAGGAACAAGGATTAATGATCAATGAACAATGCACGATGAACAATGAATGATGAACAAGGATCAATGATCTATGAAAATTGAGCGATGAACAATGAAAAAAGATCAAATATCAATGAACAATGAACGATGACAATCAACAAGGATCAATGATCCATGAACGATTAACAAAGAACAATGAATAAACAGTTAATGACGAACAATGAACATGGATCAATGATCAATGAACAATGAACGATGAACAATGAGTAATGAGCAATGGATGATAAACAATGAACAAGGATCAATGAACAATGAACGATGAACAGTAACTGATGAGTAAGGAACAAGGATAAATAATCAATGAACAATGCACGATGAACAATGAATGATGAACAAGGATCAATGATCTATGAAAATTGAGCGATGAACAATGAAAAAAGATCAAATATCAATGAACAATGAACGATGAACAATCAACAAGGATCAATGATCCATGAAGATTAACAAAGAACAATGAATAAACAGTTAATGACGAACAATGAACATGGATCAATGATCAATGAACAATGAACGATGAACAATGAGTAATGAGCAAATGGATGATAAACAATGAACAAGGATCAATGAAACAATGAACGAATGAACAGTAACTGATGAGTAAGGAACAAGGATTAATGATCAATGAACAAGGATGAATAATGCAATGAACGATGAACAGTAAATGATGAGTATTGAACAAGATAAATAATCAATGAACAATGAACGATGAACAATGACATGATGAACAAGGATCAATGATCCTATGAAAGATTGAACGATGAAACATGAAAAAAGATCAAATATCAATGAACAATGAACGATGAACAATCAACAAGGATCATGATCCATGAAACGATTAACAAAGAACAATGAATAATGAACAGTAATGATGAGTAATAAACAAGGATTAATGATCAATGAACAATGCACGATTAACAATGAATGATGAACAAGGATCAATGATCTATGAAAATTGAGCGATGAACAATGAAAAAGATCAAATATCAATGAACAATGAACGATGAACATCAACAAGGATCAATGATCCATGAACGATTAACAAAAGAACAATGAATAAACAGTTAATGACGAACAATGAACATGGATCAATGATCAATGAACAATGAACGATGAACAATGAGTAATGAGCAATGGATGATAAACAATGAAACAGATCAATGAACAATGAACGATGAACAGTAACTGATGAGTAAGGAACAAGGATTAATGATCAATGAACAATGCACGATGAACAATGAATGATGAACAAGGATCAATGATCTATGAAAATTGAGCGATGAACAATGAAAAAGATCAAATATCAATGAACAATGAACGATGAACAATCAACAAGGATCAATGATCCATGAACGATTAACAAAGAACAATGAATAAACAGTTAATGATGAACAATGAACATGGATCAATGATCAATGAACAATGAACGATGAACAATGAGTAATGAGCAATGGATGATAAACAATGAACAAGGATCAATGAACAATGAACGATGAACAGTAACTGATGAGTAAGGAACAAGGATTAATGATCAATGAACAATGCACGATGAACAATGAATGATGAACAAGGATCAATGATCTATGAAAATTGAGCGATGAACAATGAAAAAAGATCAAATATCAATGAACAATGAACGATGAACAATCAACAAGGATCAATGATCCATGAACGATTAACAAAGAACAATGAATAAACAGTTAATGACGAACAATGAACATGGATCAATGATCAATGAACAATGAACGATGAACAATGAGTAATGAGCAATGGATGATAAACAATGAACAAGGATCAATGAACAATGAACGATGAACAGTAACTGATGAGTAAGGAACAAGGATTAATGATCAATGAACAATGCACGATGAACAATGAATGATGAACAAGGATCAATGATCTATGAAAATTGAGCGATGAACAATGAAAAAAGATCAAATATCAATGAACAATGAACGATGAACAATCAACAAGGATCAATGATCCATGAACGATTAACAAAGAACAATGAATAAACAGTTAATGACGAACAATGAACATGGATCAATGATCAATGAACAATGAACGATGAACAATGAGTAATGAGCAATGGATGATAAACAATGAACAAGGATCAATGAACAATGAACGATGAACAGTAACTGATGAGTAAGGAACAAGGATTAATGATCAATGAACAATGCACGATGAACAATGAATGATGAACAAGGATCAATGATCTATGAAAATTGAGCGATGAACAATGAAAAAAGATCAAATATCAATGAACAATGAACGATGAACAATCAACAAGGATCAATGATCCATGAAAGATTAACAAAGAACAATGAATAAACAGTTAATGACGAACAATGAACATGGATCAATGATCAATGAACAATGAACGATGAACAATGAGTAATGAGCAATGGATGATAAACAATGAACAAGGATCAATGAACAATGAACGATGAACAGTAACTGATGAGTAAGGAACAAGGATTAATGATCAATGAACAATGATGAATGAACAATGAACGATGAACAAGGAAATGATGAGTATTGAACAAGGATAAATAATCAATGAACAATGCACGATGAACAATGAATGATGAACAAGGATCAATGATCAATGAAAATTGAACGATGAACAATGAAAAAAGATCAATGATCAATGAACAATGAACGATGAACAATGAACAAGGATGCAATGATCCATGAAACGATGAACAAAGAACAATGAATAAAACAGTAATGATGAGTAATGAACAAGGATTAATGATCAATGAACAATGCACGATGAACAATGAATGATGAACAAGGATCAATGATCTATGAAAATTGAGCGATGAACAATGAAAAAAGATCAAATATCAATGAACAATGAACGATGAACAATCAACAAGGATCAATGATCCATGAAAGATTAACAAAGAACAATGAATAAACAGTTAATGATGAACAATGAACATGGATCAATGATCAATGAACAATGAACGATGAACAATGAGTAATGAGCAATGGATGATAAACAATGAACAAGGATCAATGAACAATGAACGATGAACAGTAAATGATGAGTAAGGAACAAGGATTAATGATCAATGAACAATGCACGATGAACAATGAATGATGAACAAGGATCAATGATCTATGAAAATTGAGCGATGAACAATGAAAAAAGATCAAATATCAATGAACAATGAACGATGAACAATCAACAAGGATCAATGATCCATGAACGATTAACAAAGAACAATGAATAAACAGTTAATGATGAACAATGAACATGGATCAATGATCAATGAACAATGAACGATGAACAATGAGTAATGAGCAATGGATGATAAACAATGAACAAGGATCAATGAACAATGAACGATGAACAGTAACTGATGAGTAAGGAACAAGGATTAATGATCAATGAACAATGCACGATGAACATGAATGATGAACAAGGATCAATGATCTATGAAAATTGAACGATGAACAATGAAAAAAGATCAAATATCAATGAACAATGAACGATGAACAATCAACAAGGATCAATGATCCATGAACGATTAACAAAGAACAATGAATAAACAGTTAATGATGAACAGAACATGGATCAATGATCAATGAACAATGAACGATGAACAATGAGTAATGAGCAATGGATGATAAACAATGAACAAGGATCAATGAACAATGAACGATGAACAGTAACTGATGAGTAAGGAAGGATTAATGATCAATGAACAATGCACGATGAACAATGAATGATGAACAAGGATCAATGATCTATGAAAATTGAGCGATGAACAATGAAAAAAGATCAAATATCAATGAACAATGAACGATGAACAATCAACAAGGATCAATGATCCATGAACGATTAACAAAGAACAATGAATAAACAGTTAATGACGAACAATGAACATGGATCAATGATCAATGAACAATGAACGATGAACAATGAGTAATGAGCAATGGATGATAAACAATGAACAAGGATCAATGAACAATGAACGATGAACAGTAACTGATGAGTAAGGAACAAGGATTAATGATCAATGAACAATGCACGATGAACAATGAATGATGAACAAGGATCAATGATCTATGAAAATTGAGCGATGAACAATGAAAAAAGATCAAATATCAATGAACAATGAACGATGAACAATCAACAAGGATCAATGATCCATGAACGATTAACAAAGAACAATGAATAAACAGTTAATGACGAACAATGAACATGGATCAATGATCAATGAACAATGAACGATGAACAATGAGTAATGAGCAATGGATGATAAACAATGAACAAGGATCAATGAACAATGAACGATGAACAGTAACTGATGAGTAAGGAACAAGGATTAATGATCAATGAACAAGGATGAATGAACAATGAACGATGAACAGTAAATGATGAGTATTGAACAAGGATAAATATCAATGAACAATGAACGATGAACAATGATGAATGAACAAGGAATCAATGAACTATGAAAATTGAACGATGAACAATGAAAAAAGATCAAATATCAATGAACAATGAACGATGAACAATGAACAAGGATCAATGATCCAATGAACGATTAACAAAGAACAATGAATAAACAGTTAATGATGACAATAACAAGGATTAATGATCAATGAACAATGCAACGATGAACAATGAATGATGAACAAGGATCAATGATCTATGAAAATTGAGCGATGAACAATGAAAAAAGATCAATATTGAAAAAAAAAAAAAACGAACAAATGAACGATGAACAATCAACAAGGATCAATGATCCATGAACGATTAACAAAGAACAATGAATAAACAGTTAATGATGAACAATGAACATGGATCAATGATCAATGAACAATGAACGATGAACAATGAGTAATGAGCAATGGATGATAAACAATGAACAAGGATCAATGAACAATGAACGATGAACAGTAACTGATGAGTAAGGAACAAGGATTAATGATCAATGAACAATGCACGATGAACAATGAATGATGAACAAGGATCAATGATCTATGAAAATTGAGCGATGAACAATGAAAAAAGATCAAATATCAATGAACAATGAACGATGAACAATCAACAAGGATCAATGATCCATGAACGATTAACAAAGAACAATGAATAAACAGTTAATGACGAACAATGAACATGGATCAATGATCAATGAACAATGAACGATGAACAATGAGTAATGAGCAATGGATGATAAACAATGAACAAGGATCAATGAACAATGAACGATGAACAGTAACTGATGAGTAAGGAACAAGGATTAATAATCAATGAACAATGCACGATGAACAATGAATGATGAACAAGGATCAATGATCTATGAAAATTGAACGATGAACAATGAAAAAAGATCAAATATCAATGAACAATGAACGATGAACAATCAACAAGGATCAATGATCCATGAACGATTAACAAAGAACAATGAATAAACAGTTAATGACGAACAATGAACATGGATCAATGATCAATGAACAATGAACGATGAACAATGAGTAATGAGCAATGGATGATAAACAATGAACAAGGATCAATGAACAATGAACGATGAACAGTAACTGATGAGTAAGGAACAAGGATTAATGATCAATGAACAATGCACGATGAACAATGAATGATGAACAAGGATCAATGATCTATGAAAATTGAGCGATGAACAATGAAAAAAGATCAAATATCAATGAACAATGAACGATGAACAATCAACAAGGATCAATGATCCATGAACGATTAACAAAGAACAATGAATAAACAGTTAATGATGAACAATGAACATGGATCAATGATCAATGAACAATGAACGATGAACAATGAGTAATGAGCAATGGATGATAAACAATGAACAAGGATCAATGAACAATGAACGATGAACAGTAACTGATGAGTAAGGAACAAGGATTAATGATCAATGAACAATGCACGATGAACAATGAATGATGAACAAGGATCAATGATCTATGAAAATTGAGCGATGAACAATGAAAAAAGATCAAATATCAATGAACAATGAACGATGAACAATCAACAAGGATCAATGATCCATGAACGATTAACAAAGAACAATGAATAAACAGTTAATGACGAACAATGAACATGGATCAATGATCAATGAACAATGAACGATGAACAATGAGTAATGAGCAATGGATGATAAACAATGAACAAGGATCAATGAACAATGAACGATGAACAGTAACTGATGAGTAAGGAACAAGGATTAATGATCAATGAACAAGGATGATGAACAATGAACAGATGAACTAGTAAATGATGAGTATTGAACAAGATAAATAATCAATGAACAATGAACGATGAACAATGAACGATGAGTAATGAACAAGGATCAATGATCAATGAAAATTGAACGATGAACAATGAAATGATCAAATATCAATGAACAATGAACGATGAACAATGAAAAGATCAATGATCATGAACGATGAACAAAGAACAATGAATACAGTTAATGATGAACAATAAACAAGGATTAATGATCAATGAACAATGCACGATGAACAATGAATGATGAACAAGGATCAATGATCTATGAAATTGAGCGATGAACAATGAAAAAAGATCAAATATCAATGAACAATGAACGATGAACAATCAACAAGGATCAATGATCCATGAACGATTAACAAAGAACAATGAATAAACAGTTAATGACGAACAATGAACATGGATCAATGATCAATGAACAATGAACGATGAACAATGAGTAATGAGCAATGGATGATAAACAATGAACAAGGATCAATGAACAATGAACGATGAACAGTAACTGATGAGTAAGAACAAGGATAAATGATCAATGAACAATGCACGATGAACAATGAATGATGAACAAGGATCAATGATCTATGAAAATTGAGCGATGAACAATGAAAAAGATCAAATATCAATGAACAATGAACGATGAACAATCAACAAGGATCAATGATCCATGAACGATTAACAAAGAACAATGAATAAACAGTTAATGACGAACAATGAACATGGATCAATGATCAATGAACAATGAACGATGAACAATGAGTAATGAGCAATGGATGATAAACAATGAACAAGGATCAATGAACAATGAACGATGAACAGTAACTGATGAGTAAGGAACAAGGATTAATGATCAATGAACAATGCACGATGAACAATGAATGATGAACAAGGATCAATGATCTATGAAAATTGAACGATGAACAATGAAAAAAGATCAAATATCAATGAACAATGAACGATGAACAATCAACAAGGATCAATGATCCATGAACGATTAAAAAAAAAGAACAACAATGAATAAACAGTTAATGATGAACAATGAACATGGATCAATGATCAATGAACAATGAACGATGAACAATGAGTAATGAGCAATGGATGATAAACAATGAACAAGGATCAATGAACAATGAACGATGAACAGTAACTGATGAGTAAGGAACAAGGATTAATGATCAATGAACAATGCACGATGAACAATGAATGATGAACAAGGATCAATGATCATAATAAAAAATGAAGCGATGAACAATGACGATGAACAATCAACAAGGATCAATGATCCATGAAAGATTAACAAAGAACAATGAATAACAGTTATGACGAACAATGAACATGGATCAATGATCAATGAACATGAACGAATGAACAATGAATAATGCAATGGATGATAAACAATGAACAAGGATCAATGAACAATGAACGATGAACAGTAACTGATGAGTAAGGAGCAATGGATTAATGAACAATGAACAAGGATGAATGAACAATGAACGATGAACAGTAAATGATGAGTAAGGAACAAGGATAAATAATCAATGAACAATGCACGATGAACAATGAATGATGAACAAGGATCAATGATCTATGAAAATTGAACGATGAACAATGAAAAAAGATCAAATATCAATGAACAATGAACGATGAACAATCAACAAGGATCAATGATCCATGAACGATTAACAAAGAACAATGAATAAACAGTTAATGATGAACAATAAACATGGATCAATGATCAATGAACAATGAACGATGAACAATGAGTAATGAGCAATGGATGATAAACATGAACAATCAATAACAATGAACGATGAACAGTAACTGATGAGTAAGGAACAAGGATTAATGATCAATGAACAATGCACGATGAACAATGAATGATGAACAAGGATCAATGATCTATGAAAATTGAGCGATGAACAATGAAAAAAGATCAAATATCAATGAACAATGAACGATGAACAATCAACAAGGATCAATGATCCATGAACGATTAACAAAGAACAATGAATAAACAGTTAATGATGAACAATGAACATGGATCAATGATCAATGAACAATGAACGATGAACAATGAGTAATGAGCAATGGATGATAAACAATGAACAAGGATCAATAACAATGAACGATGAACAGTAACTGATGAGTAAGGAACAAGGATTAATGATCAATGAACAATGCACGATGAACAATGAATGATGAACAAGGATCAATGATCTATGAAAATTGAGCGATGAACAATGAAAAAAGATCAAATATCAATGAACAATGAACGATGAACAATCAACAAGGATCAATGATCCATGAACGATTAACAAAGAACAGAATAAACAGTTAATGACGAACAATGAACATGGATCAATGATCAATGAACAATGAACGATGAACAATGAGTAATGAGCAATGGATGATAAACAATGAACAAGGATCAATGAACAATGAACGATGAACAGTAACTGATGAAGTAAGGAACAAGGATATAATGATCTATGACAAGGATCAATGAACAATGAACGATGAACAGTAAATGATGAGTATTGAACAAGGATTAATGATCAATGAACAATGCACGATGAACAATGAATGATGAACAAGGATCAATGATCTATGAAAATTGAACGATGAACAATGAAAAAAGATCAAATATCAATGAACAATGAACGATGAACAATCAACAAGGATCAATGATCCATGAACGATTAACAAAGAACAATGAATAAACAGTTAATGATGAACAATGAACATGGATCAATGATCAATGAACAATGAACGATGAACAATGAGTAATGAGCAATGGATGATAAACAATGAACAAGGATCAATGAAACAATGAACGATGAACAGTAACTGATGAGTAAGGAACAAGGATTAATGATCAATGAACAATGCACGATGAACAATGAATGATGAACAAGGATCAATGATCTATGAAAATTGAAGCGATGAACAATGAAAAAGATCAAATATCAATGAACAATGAACGATGAACAATCAACAAGGATCAATGATCCATGAACGATTAACAAAGAACAATGAATAAACAGTTAATGATGAACAATGAACATGGATCAATGATCAATGAACAATGAACGATGAACAATGAGTAATGAGCAATGGATGATAAACAATGAACAAGGATCAATGAACAATGAACGATGAACAGTAACTGATGAGTAAGGAACAAGGATTAATGATCAATGAACAATGCACGATGAACAATGAATGATGAACAAGGATCAATGATCTATGAAAATTGAGCGATGAACAATGAAAAAAGATCAAATATCAATGAACAATGAACGATGAACAATCAACAAGGATCAATGATCCATGAACGATTAACAAAGAACAATGAATAAACAGTTAATGATGAACAATGAACATGGATCAATGATCAATGAACAATGAACGATGAACAATGAGTAATGAGCAATGGATGATAAACAATGAACAAGGATCAATGAACAATGAACGATGAACAGTAACTGATGAGTAAGGAACAAGGATTAATGATCAATGAACAATGCACGATGAACAATGAATGATGAACAAGGATCAATGATCTATGAAAATTGAGCGATGAACAATGAAAAAAGATCAAATATCAATGAACAATGAACGATGAACAATCAACAAGGATCAATGATCCATGAACGATTAACAAAGAACAATGAATAAACAGTTAATGACGAACAATGAACATGGATCAATGATCAATGAACAATGAACGATGAACAATGAGTAATGAGCAATGGATGATAAACAATGAACAAGGATCAATGAACAATGAACGATGAACAGTAAATGATGAGTATTGAACAAGGATAAATGATCAATGAACAATGCACGATGAACAATGAATGATGAACAAGGATCAATGATCTATGAAAATTGAACGATGAACAATGAAAAAGATCAAATATCAATGAACAATGAACGATGAACAATCAACAAGGATCAATGATCCATGAACGATTAACAAAGAACAATGAATAAACAGTTAATGATGAACAATGAACATGGATCAATGATCAATGAACAATGAACGATGAACAATGAGTAATGAGCAATGGATGATAAACAATGAACAAGGATCAATGAACAATGAACGATGAACAGTAACTGATGAGTAAGGAACAAGGATTAATGATCAATGAACAATGCACGATGAACAATGAATGATGAACAAGGATCAATGATCTATGAAAATTGAGCGATGAACAATGAAAAAAGATCAAATATCAATGAACAATGAACGATGAACAATCAACAAGGATCAATGATCCATGAACGATTAACAAAGAACAATGAATAAACAGTTAATGATGAACAATGAACATGGATCAATGATCAATGAACAATGAACGATGAACAATGAGTAATGAGCAATGGATGATAAACAATGAACAAGGATCAATGAACAATGAACGATGAACAGTAACTGATGAGTAAGGAACAAGGATTAATGATCTATGAACAAGGATGAATGAACAATGAACGATGAACAGTAAATGATGAGTATTGAACAAGGATAAATAATCAATGAACAATGCACGATGAACAATGAATGATGAACAAGGATCAATGATCTATGAAAATTGAACGATGAACAATGAAAAAAGATCAAATATCAATGAACAATGAACGATGAACAATCAACAAGGATCAATGATCCATGAACGATTAACAAAGAACAATGAATAAACAGTTAATGATGAACAATGAACATGGATCAATGATCAATGAACAATGAACGATGAACAATGAGTAATGAGCAATGGATGATAAACAATGAACAAGGATCAATGAAACAATGAACGATGAACAGTAACTGATGAGTAAGGAACAAGGATTAATGATCAATGAACAATGCACGATGAACAATGAATGATGAACAAGGATCAATGATCTATGAAAATTGAGCGATGAACAATGAAAAAAGATCAAATATCAATGAACAATGAACGATGAACAATCAACAAGGATCAATGATCCATGAACGATTAACAAAGAACAATGAATAAACAGTTAATGATGAACAATAAACATGGATCAATGATCAATGAACAATGAACGATGAACAATGAGTAATGAGCAATGGATGATAAACAATGAACAAGGATCAATAAACAATGAACGATGAACAGTAACTGATGAGTAAGGAACAAGGATTAATGATCAATGAACAATGCACGATGAACAATGAATGATGAACAAGGATCAATGATCTATGAAAATTGAGCGATGAACAATGAAAAAAGATCAAATATCAATGAACAATGAACGATGAACAATCAACAAGGATCAATGATCCATGAACGATTAACAAAGAACAATGAATAAACAGTTAATGATGAACAATGAACATGGATCAATGATCAATGAACAATGAACGATGAACAATGAGTAATGAGCAATGGATGATAAACAATGAACAAGGATCAATGAACAATGAACGATGAACAGTAACTGATGAGTAAGGAACAAGGATAAATGATCAATGAACAATGCACGATGAACAATGAATGATGAACAAGGATCAATGATCTATGAAAATTGAGCGATGAACAATGAAAAAAGATCAAATATCAATGAACAATGAACGATGAACAATCAACAAGGATCAATGATCCATGAACGATTAACAAAGAACAATGAATAAACAGTTAATGACGAACAATGAACATGGATCAATGATCAATGAACAATGAACGATGAACAATGAGTAATGAGCAATGGATGATAAACAATGAACAAGGATCAATGAACAATGAACGATGAACAGTAACTGATGAGTAAGGAACAAGGATTAATGATCAATGAACAATGCACGATGAACAATGAATGATGAACAAGGATCAATGATCTATGAAAATGAGCGATGAACAATGAAAAAAGATCAAATATCAATGAACAATGAACGATGAACAATCAACAAGGATCAATGATCCATGAACGATTAACAAAGAACAATGAATAAACAGTTAATGATGAACAATGAACATGGATCAATGATCAATGAACAATGAACGATGAACAATGAGTAATGAGCAATGGATGATAAACAATGAACAAGGATCAATAAACAATGAACGATGAACAGTAAATGATGAGTAAGGAACAAGGATTAATGATCAATGAACAATGCACGATGAACAATGAATGATGAACAAGGATCAATGATCTATGAAAATTGAGCGATGAACAATGAAAAAAGATCAAATATCAATGAACAATGAACGATGAACAATCAACAAGGATCAATGATCCATGAACGATTAACAAAGAACAATGAATAAACAGTTAATGATGAACAATGAACATGGATCAATGATCAATGAACAATGAACGATGAACAATGAGTAATGAGCAATGGATGATAAACAATGAACAAGGATCAATGAACAATGAACGATGAACAGTAACTGATGAGTAAGGAACAAGGATTAATGATCAATGAACAATGCACGATGAACAATGAATGATGAACAAGGATCAATGATCTATGAAAATTGAGCGATGAACAATGAAAAAAGATCAAATATCAATGAACAATGAACGATGAACAATCAACAAGGATCAATGATCCATGAACGATTAACAAAGAACAATGAATAAACAGTTAATGATGAACAATGAACATGGATCAATGATCAATGAACAATGAACGATGAACAATGAGTAATGAGCAATGGATGATAAACAATGAACAAGGATCAATAAACAATGAACGATGAACAGTAACTGATGAGTAAGGAACAAGGATTAATGATCAATGAACAATGCACGATGAACAATGAATGATGAACAAGGATCAATGATCTATGAAAATTGAACGATGAACAATGAAAAAAGATCAAATATCAATGAACAATGAACGATGAACAATCAACAAGGATCAATGATCCATGAACGATTAACAAAGAACAATGAATAAACAGTTAATGATGAACAATAAACATGGATCAATGATCAATGAACAATGAACGATGAACAATGAGTAATGAGCAATGGATGATAAACAATGAACAAGGATCAATGAACAATGAACGATGAACAGTAACTGATGAGTAAGGAACAAGGATTAATGATCAATGAACAATGCACGATGAACAATGAATGATGAACAAGGATCAATGATCTATGAAAATTGAGCGATGAACAATGAAAAAAGATCAAATATCAATGAACAATGAACGATGAACAATCAACAAGGATCAATGATCCATGAACGATTAACAAAGAACAATGAATAAACAGTTAATGACGAACAATGAACATGGATCAATGATCAATGAACAATGAACGATGAACAATGAGTAATGAGCAATGGATGATAAACAATGAACAAGGATCAATGAACAATGAACGATGAACAGTAAATGATGAGTATTGAACAAGGATAAATAATCAATGAACAATGCACGATGAACAATGAATGATGAACAAGGATCAATGATCTATGAAAATTGAACGATGAACAATGAAAAAAGATCAAATATCAATGAACAATGAACGATGAACAATCAACAAGGATCAATGATCCATGAACGATTAACAAAGAACAATGAATAAACAGTTAATGATGAACAATGAACATGGATCAATGATCAATGAACAATGAACGATGAACAATGAGTAATGAGCAATGGATGATAAACAATGAACAAGGATCAATGAACAATGAACGATGAACAGTAACTGATGAGTAAGGAACAAGGATTAATGATCAATGAACAATGCACGATGAACAATGAATGATGAACAAGGATCAATGATCTATGAAAATTGAGCGATGAACAATGAAAAAAGATCAAATATCAATGAACAATGAACGATGAACAATCAACAAGGATCAATGATCCATGAACGATTAACAAAGAACAATGAATAAACAGTTAATGATGAACAATAAACATGGATCAATGATCAATGAACAATGAACGATGAACAATGAGTAATGAGCAATGGATGATAAACAATGAACAAGGATCAATAAACAATGAACGATGAACAGTAACTGATGAGTAAGGAACAAGGATTAATGATCAATGAACAATGCACGATGAACAATGAATGATGAACAAGGATCAATGATCTATGAAAATTGAGCGATGAACAATGAAAAAAGATCAAATATCAATGAACAATGAACGATGAACAATCAACAAGGATCAATGATCCATGAACGATTAACAAAGAACAATGAATAAACAGTTAATGACGAACAATGAACATGGATCAATGATCAATGAACAATGAACGATGAACAATGAGTAATGAGCAATGGATGATAAACAATGAACAAGGATCAATGAACAATGAACGATGAACAGTAACTGATGAGTAAGGAACAAGGATTAATGATCAATGAACAATGCACGATGAACAATGAATGATGAACAAGGATCAATGATCTATGAAAATTGAGCGATGAACAATGAAAAAAGATCAAATATCAATGAACAATGAACGATGAACAATCAACAAGGATCAATGATCCATGAACGATTAACAAAGAACAATGAATAAACAGTTAATGATGAACAATAAACATGGATCAATGATCAATGAACAATGAACGATGAACAATGAGTAATGAGCAATGGATGATAAACAATGAACAAGGATCAATGAACAATGAACGATGAACAGTAACTGATGAGTAAGGAACAAGGATTAATGATCAATGAACAATGCACGATGAACAATGAATGATGAACAAGGATCAATGATCTATGAAAATTGAGCGATGAACAATGAAAAAAGATCAAATATCAATGAACAATGAACGATGAACAATCAACAAGGATCAATGATCCATGAACGATTAACAAAGAACAATGAATAAACAGTTAATGATGAACAATGAACATGGATCAATGATCAATGAACAATGAACGATGAACAATGAGTAATGAGCAATGGATGATAAACAATGAACAAGGATCAATGAACAATGAACGATGAACAGTAAATGATGAGTAAGGAACAAGGATAAATGATCAATGAACAATGCACGATGAACAATGAATGATGAACAAGGATCAATGATCTATGAAAATTGAACGATGAACAATGAAAAAAGATCAAATATCAATGAACAATGAACGATGAACAATCAACAAGGATCAATGATCCATGAACGATTAACAAAGAACAATGAATAAACAGTTAATGACGAACAATGAACATGGATCAATGATCAATGAACAATGAACGATGAACAATGAGTAATGAGCAATGGATGATAAACAATGAACAAGGATCAATGAACGATGAACAGTAACTGATGAGTAAGGAACAAGGATTAATGATCAATGAACAATGCACGATGAACAATGAATGATGAACAAGGATCAATGATCTATGAAAATTGAGCGATGAACAATGAAAAAAGATCAAATATCAATGAACAATGAACGATGAACAATCAACAAGGATCAATGATCCATGAACGATTAACAAAGAACAATGAATAAACAGTTAATGATGAACAATGAACATGGATCAATGATCAATGAACAATGAACGATGAACAATGAGTAATGAGCAATGGATGATAAACAATGAACAAGGATCAATGAACAATGAACGATGAACAGTAAATGATGAGTAAGGAACAAGGATTAATGATCAATGAACAATGCACGATGAACAATGAATGATGAACAAGGATCAATGATCTATGAAAATTGAGCGATGAACAATGAAAAAAGATCAAATATCAATGAACAATGAACGATGAACAATCAACAAGGATCAATGATCCATGAACGATTAACAAAGAACAATGAATAAACAGTTAATGATGAACAATGAACATGGATCAATGATCAATGAACAATGAACGATGAACAATGAGTAATGAGCAATGGATGATAAACAATGAACAAGGATCAATGAACAATGAACGATGAACAGTAACTGATGAGTAAGGAACAAGGATTAATGATCAATGAACAATGCACGATGAACAATGAATGATGAACAAGGATCAATGATCTATGAAAATTGAGCGATGAACAATGAAAAAAGATCAAATATCAATGAACAATGAACGATGAACAATCAACAAGGATCAATGATCCATGAACGATTAACAAAGAACAATGAATAAACAGTTAATGATGAACAATGAACATGGATCAATGATCAATGAACAATGAACGATGAACAATGAGTAATGAGCAATGGATGATAAACAATGAACAAGGATCAATGAACAATGAACGATGAACAGTAACTGATGAGTAAGGAACAAGGATTAATGATCTATGAACAAGGATGAATGAACAATGAACGATGAACAGTAATGATGAGTATTGAACAAGGATAAATAATCAATGAACAATGCACGATGAACAATGAATGATGAACAAGGATCAATGATCTATGAAAATTGAACGATGAACAATGAAAAAAGATCAAATATCAATGAACAATGAACGATGAACAATCAACAAGGATCAATGATCCATGAACGATTAACAAAGAACAATGAATAAACAGTTAATGATGAACAATGAACATGGATCAATGATCAATGAACAATGAACGATGAACAATGAGTAATGAGCAATGGATGATAAACAATGAACAAGGATCAATAAACAATGAACGATGAACAGTAACTGATGAGTAAGGAACAAGGATTAATGATCAATGAACAATGCACGATTGAACAATGAATGATGAACAAGGATCAATGATCTATGAAATTGAGCGATGAACAATGAAAAAAGATCAAATATCAATGAACAATGAACGATGAACAATCAACAAGGATCAATGATCCATGAAAGATTAACAAAGAACAATGAATAAACAGTTAATGATGAACAATGAAGATGGATCAATGATCCATGAACAATGAACGATGAACAATGAGTAATGAGCAATGGATGATAAACAATGAACAAGGATCAATGAACAATGAACGATGAACAGTAACTGATGAGTAAGGAACAAGATTAATGATCTATGAACAAGGATGAATGAACAATGAACGATGAACAGTAAATGATGAGTATTGAACAAGGATAAATAATCAATGAACAATGCACGATGAACAATGAATGATGAACAAGGATCAATGATCTATGAAAATTGAACGATGAACAATGAAAAAAGATCAAATATCAATGAACAATGAACGATGAACAATCAACAAGGATCAATGATCCATGAACGATTAACAAAGAACAATGAATAAACAGTTAATGATGAACAATGAACATGGATCAATGATCAATGAACAATGAACGATGAACAATGAGTAATGAGCAATGGATGATAAACAATGAACAAGGATCAATAAACAATGAACGATGAACAGTAACTGATGAGTAAGGAACAAGGATTAATGATCAATGAACAATGCACGATGAACAATGAATGATGAACAAGGATCAATGATCTATGAAAATGAGCGATGAACAATGAAAAAAGATCAAATATCAATGAACAATGAACGATGAACAATCAACAAGGATCAATGATCCATGAACGATTAACAAAGAACAATGAATAAACAG
>JPXE02000347.1:0-18860 GCA_000753965.2 Amaranthus hypochondriacus | reverse complement strand
CTCTAGTAGAGGCTCCGGGATGGGCGAAACAGATAGAGATAACTTCTCCAAATCTAAGCGAAGAGTTTCCTCTTCAGTCGCAAGATCAACCACCTGTCGCCACTCCGCTTCCTCCTTTACATCCCAAGCCGCGTCCGTAAGTACAGCCGATTCCCTCTCCAGCTGCTTCTCGAGGTTTTTCAGAGCTTCATCCCTCTTTTCCTTGGCCGTTGTTAATAAATCGTCAAAACTTACACCCAGAGCAGCCGCAGCGAGTCGAAATTGCTCTTGATTAATCAGTGTGCCCGCCTCCATCATCTCCTCGGTCAGCTTGTCCAGAAAAGTCTCGGCTTCCGGTTCATCCGATGTTAGCCAGTCTCGAGCAGTCCTTGCTTTCCTCTCAGAGCGAAGCTTGTAAACTTTCGCAACGGAGAGTATCTCTTGAAATCTTTCCAAGTCCTCTTCCACCCGCTTGGAAAGAATCCGGTTCTATTGCACAAATTTGCGATGAATGTCAACTAATTCCCTGAATTCATGACCAAGTGTCGCGGATAGGCCAGTGGCTTTGTCCAGATTACCGATAGAGACTTCCAATTGCCTCTTAGCCGCCTCTCTCCACTGCTCCGTTTTAAGAAGCCGGGACTTCAACTCATCCGACCTGGCAACCATTTCCCTCAAGCCTGGCAGTTCGCCCAGCTGCTCCTTTAACCTACGAAGCTCCTAATTCTGCTCATCACATCGAGCCGTAAGGGCTTCCATAGTCTCCTTCTCAGCGGCACTCTGCCGATGCACATTCAACTCGTACGACAGCCTCAGAAACGTCTGCAAGGAATAAAACTTGAGTATGTTCCACAAAATCTAGATGAAAAGAACTATCACAAAGAAATATACCTCAGCTGCCGAAGCTTGTAATTGTCGCACCCTATCCAGGGGAGGCACGTTGTCGAGATGATCAACGTCTGTCTGGCTTACTAGTTGTGCCGAAGCACGATTAAACCTAGTAACCATGCCTTTGTACCCTAGCTTGGAAAAAAGGGTAGTCGGGTTGAAAGGCACGACGTCGCGCCTGTTGTAGGGCACTTCCTTCACCGGCTCAGAAACGGGCACGGCTTCGCCCACCTTTTCTTTGCCTTTAACCGAGGCTTGTTTCTTAAGGGGAACATTGGTTCTACCCTCTGTCGGCTTAATCTTCAGTGGAAGGGCCGTCTTTACAGCCTCTGTCGAGACCTCTTTGACGGCACTCTCCGCCGAAGAAGAGTCCCTCTTCCTTTTCTTCTTCTCCGCTGCCGGCTTCTCCTTTTTCTCGGCAGGATAAGCCCTTTTAGTTTCATCAGGAATGTGAAACTTCTTGCGGTCTTCCAGAAGCTTTTTCGCTTCCGCCTCGGAAGGAACCGCGTCAAGCCCCTTTTCAGTTGTTATGGAATCCTGAAATGAAAAGTTAAATAAAAATTCATCTGTTCATGAGTTGTGACAATCAAAAAAATCGCGACCTACCTTGTGGGGCATGGGCAACGGTTTGTCTGCAGGCCTCTTATCCGGGCCACTCGCGAACCTCATCATCGAGAATTTCTTCATTAGGTCAGGGTGTTTTCTCCGGAGGTTTTCCTTGGCAATCCCTGCAAGAAATCCGCGTTATCATAAAATTATTCGTAATCAAAGGGAAAATTATCATGAGTTTCCTTACTCTTATCGATCGTTAAACTGATCTGAAACGCGGAAAGAAGGTCCTCGTTCATGAGCTCAATGGGTGAGGGAATCCAATTAAATTGAACATGAGTAGGTTTCCTATCAAGTTTGATATCCATCTGCGCGTACTCAATTATTACCGCGTCAGTGGCGGAGCACTGGGGTATCCCATTGTTGAAGGCAGAAAGCTTAGGCTTGATATCAAAGGAGGTCTTAACATTCCATCCTTGGGAACAATACAAAAAGGCGAATTTGGTCCTGTAATTTCTCTGGTTGTCGGGTAAGTCGTGGACTATCTTTAGTCCGCGACGATGGGTAAAAGTAATCCAACCACACCCGTATTGCTGTGAATTGCACAGCCTAGCCCTAAATATATACCTAAAAGCCGTGAGTGTCGGGGGAACTCCTAAAACTTTGCATAGAATTAAAAAGGCAACTATGCAACCCCAAGCGTTAGGGTACAACTCGGGTACCGAAACGTCTAATAAAGCTAGCACCTCCCTACAAAATGGGTGCAGCGAAAACCTAAGTCCCAACTCAAAAGCGGGAAGATATACTGCTATACAATGGGGCGGGGGAAACCTTACGGTATCATAGTTCCCCGGCACCAACAAGTTATAACCATCCGGAATACCGAATTTAGTAGAGATCTGATCTCTATGCTTCTCCAGATCTCTCTGCGCTCTCTCTGCTGGATGATTCGTCCGATCCTTCCATTATATCCGTATCTACAATCAATAACCCTTCTAGATCAGGATTTATTCTTGGCAAGTAGTTGGGCAAAAAAGCTACGCTCACTTCCCAAGGCGCGACTTGATATTTGTCCGCAACATAGATAGGGGAAACAGACGATTCCCCAGTCTTTATTGATTCAAAGTGGGGGGTTATCTTAATGTCGCTACTTTCTTCTGTGTCGTTTTGGGATACTTCGGTGGTCGCTACTGGTTGGTTGCAAGCAACTAGTGGGGGAAGCCTTGAGGTTACAGTATTAGTCTCATTATTAGCCGCGGATTTATGATCAGCCATAGTCAAAATAAATTAGTAATTGATATTTTTCGGAGATTAAAGTTAAGTTCATATATATTCAAAGTCCAGATGAGTACATTCAAAGTTAAGGTGGAGTTAGGCCAGGTTTATGATGAACAATTTGAAGATATTCAATTAGTCTGAAGATAAGTTTGAATACCTTTTGAAGATTATGAAGATTTCTTTGAAGATCTGTCAGAAACTTTGAAGATCTGTCAGAGACTTTGAAGATCTTGAGGAGTTTTGGAAGACTTTTGAAGGATTTTGGAAGATTATCAGAGCTTATCTCTCTAACTTTCCCTCACTAGGATATAAATCAATAAATACAAATAAGGTTAGGTGAGAAGAGCAGTTCCAAATCTCTTATTTAAGGCAGTAATACATGCCCAACTACCATTTTGAAATGACCTCTTCCGTGATATCAATGAGTCAGGTCCCCAATTGGAGGTGAAACAACATAAATATGGGGCTGGCACACCACAACCAGCCGCGGTGATCTTTCACTAACAAGGCCGTATGGTCTATAAGTCGGATCCTCTAGGGAACCTGGGGAATCAAGATTTTGGTTAAGTATAGAAAGTCATCAACACATCTTATGGGCTGTCCGCAGGGTCGATAAGTCGGACCCCCAAATTGGGGCTTAGATTAGAAAATTTTTCTAAGTATTGGAAACAATCATTTTGCCCAGTCCTTGTTATCGATGAGGCGGTCTCTTATAAACAACATGCCATATCGCGGCATATGGAGGATCAATGCGGCCCCTGAAGGGACTCATCTGGTCCTGGTAGTAGGATCGAAGAGTCGGACACCCCTGAGCGATCAAAATCATGGAATTTGGTTTTAAGTAAAAGATGAGTTACATCGACGTATAACGTGCCGCGACATCATAAATGGTGATTGCAGTGACATCGATAAGTCGGACTCTAGGAGGTATGCAAATTTCTAAAAATTAGGCTAAGTATAATGGCTATATTCTCCTTGATCATGTCGCGACATCAACCTCCGCAACACGGCCCCACCTTGTCGTGAGATCTATGAGTCGGGCCCCTTAGAAGGGTTCCCCGCGGATAAAATTATCCTAAGTATAAACCCACATATTCATAATGAGCCGCGGAAGAATAGAGCTCTAATATTTCCGTAACATAGATGAGTCGGATCCTTAAAATGGGAGCATGGGCTCTAATATTCCCTAAGTTATGAAACATCAAGTTGGACCAAAGTTAAGTCGCGGATTCAGTAGCCCTCTGTGTCGTGCCTTCGATGAGTCGGATCCCTAATAAAGGATCCTTTTCGAGAAATTTTCTTAGTAAGTATACCACGACATTCGAGGATGAGTCGCGGTTCCTATCAGAATTGCCGCGACATCACTAGTCAGCGGAGGATCTTTGGTTTTTCGTAATGCACTGTATGGGATCATCCCTTTTTCCACATAAAGCAGGATATTTCAGATCGTCGGGGCTCCTTTCCTCATATCATCCTTCATGCGTGGGGCTAAATGTTAGGGTAACTTTTATTTTCATTTAATTTTATTTTATTTTATTTCTATATCTTGAAATTACGCTTTTAACCCCGAACCCTATTAATACTTGATCTCCAAGTAAGTATCTTAAAAAGATGCTAAAGCCTAACTATCCACGTCTCCCTTTATCCCCATCTCTCCTAAATCTCAGCTTCGTCCCTCAAACTCATTATAAATATCCTTTCCTAGGTTTAGGAGAGGACGCGCGAAGTTTCTCCCAAAAATCTATAACCCTAATTCTGAAAAACACTTCACCATCTATATTTTCTCTCACCTATAATTCACTCTAAATAACAAAATCTCCCTACAAACATCCTTAATCATCTCCCTGTGATCATTATTTCTATTATATTCACACTTCTCTGATCAAACTTGAGCGTCGGAGAGGTCTTCCGGGAGATCACCCCCGGGCAAGACTAACTTGTCTTATGCAGGACAACAGGTAGAAGCGAAATCATTCCATCGTTCATCGCGGCGATCCGGCTTCCACTACTCCATCTCAGGTGTTCTTAAGGATAACTATTAACTCTCGTTTCTTCCCCGAAACATATATATATATATATATATATATATATATATATATATATATATATATATATATATATATATATATATAATATATATATATATATATATATATATATATATATATATATTTCCTTAGATTGCAATATTTTAGGAAGAGATTCTAAAAAAAGATGCAAATCAAGAATACTATTAATCCATTCATTTAAGGAATAGTGTTTTTTTAGCTCTGGTAATGACACGTGTCCTTGAGAGTATCAGATTGTGCCACGCGTCCCCTTTCTTTCTTCTTCATCTCTTGCTGCTCCCTTCTTCTGCCGTTTGCCTTTCCCAAACCATTTCTTAGCCTTAACCCTAAATTTTTACTCTCTGAAGCAAGACAAAATCAGACAATAGCTCAGTCCGACTCTCTACCGATCACCAACTGTAAGTTCCGATCACTGATTTCCTTTGACAATCTCTCATTTTTTGTTAATTTGTTGTTTGTGTTGATATTATTCTATGTAGATCTTCAAATGAAGAAGGAGGAGGAGCCACGCTCCCAACTACCCAGAAACTCTCAAGCTTCTCATCTCATCCATCGTTTGGCGTTTTATACTTTTGTTACTTCTAAATTTCACCGGTGTCTGGCAATTGAATGATGAGAGAGATTCAAGCACGAGACTTACATTTGATTGCTGCTTTCTACATTGATTGAGTCAGTTTTTCTTCTTCACTTTCATTTTTTTTTTTTTTTGCTTTTGTTAAATTTTCAACCTTATTTGTTGTGATACTGGTTTTGTAGTACTCTTTTTGTGGTACTTATTGCAACAATCATCAAAATCCTTCGATGGAGGGGATTAGCTCTTTGATATATTGATCTTGTTTGTTGGTAATAAATTTTATAAGTTTTATATGTTTGAATGATGGAAATTATGCCGCTGAAGAAGAGACCATGTCTTTCACTTGCTGATGGCCTTTCTCAAATCTACTCCTAACCTATTTTCTTCCATTGGCAGTACCTAATTTTAGGAACAAAAGATGGGAAATTCATATTAATTGGCTTAATTCCAACCTAGCAACAACATGGTTACAATACATTAGCCATTTTCCTAGTGCTTATCGATGAGCTAGTGCTTTTGTCGATGAGCTGTTGTTGCTATTGAGGCTGCTGCTGTGACTAGATAATGTGCTTTCGATGCTCCTTGCATTGAGCGCTGTGTGAGTCGATTCAAGTGGGACTGTTGTGAGGCCTGGTAAGTAGCCACTATCCTAATTTATTCTCCTAAGTGTAAGGTTGGTGCATACTATATGGTAATTTAGTGTGTAGTAGGTTCACGCAAAACCAACTCCCATATATATTAAAAATACTAGGTATTTTTTATGTAAAAAACTGGGTATATAGTCATGGCTTTGATAGTCAATGATTTGATACATCTCATGTAATGTGGACAAAGGAAAGTACATCACAGGTTTGAAGAGCTCTCAAAGACTCTTTCCAACTCTTAAGAACCCCTTGTCAAGAAAATTTTAGTTTGATATACATTTTGAAAAAATTATCAGCACCAAAAGATATGAAAGGTTCCTTTTGGGATTCTATTTTGAGAGGACATTCATTTAAATCATAAACATGTGGAAAACCTTGGTAAATATTGAAATTGCAAACTGATTACATGCTCAAATTAAATGACAAGGACATTTATGTTTATTCATGAATAGAACTTCATTAAGATCAAATCTCGGTAATGAACTTTGTCTTTAAGTAATTAAAATTGAATCTACCATGATTGTATATATTAAGAACAACAACCAGAATAAGCAACTCTTCGACTGGAAGCATCTTGTTATTATTCTTGCTCTGGATAAATGCATAAATGAATTTTGATTCATCAGAAGATTTGACCAGAATAAGATTTTGATTTATCAGAAGAAATGAAAAGCCATGAAAATTTGGAAGATATTCAGGAATAATACCCATATTGTTCTTGCATATCATCCTTAGAGAAGAGAGTCGGAATGCATTTTTGTACTAGAAAATAGTTGACATGTGTGATGCAATTTAAAATTTCCGAAAAGTTCTTCTAATCGGAATGACTTCAGCTCTGGATGCCTATAGACTATCAGTTCTATAACATAATGTGCTTGTCTATCTGAGCACTTGCAGAACATTTACTTATGAAGACCTTAGGCACAATCATTTCTATTTCTACTATTAAAAACTTGCATTTTGGCCACTTAGTGCAACAACATCTATGTTCATTTTGCTTACTTTTTGTTAAATAAATAGCACTATGAATATGTTTGTATTATAATGTACTCTAATTATGCATTAATCATTTATTATAATTCAAGTATCAAATCACACATGTTAAGTATAATTATGATCAAATTAGTCGCTTTCAATTAAAATTTTCAATTTAATAGGATACGGACATACAATGCTGCTACTGAACAATATGAAGACTTGATGTCTAAAGGAATCAATGATCCAACTAAGGTAAGAAAACTCTTATGACTTAGTTGATGTCTAAATCATAACTTTTAGTTGTTAGTTATATTATCCTAATCAGAAGTATACAGGTGAGCTTTTAGCATTAGATGATGGAGGTGAAAGCAGAAAGAAACAGACCAATTGCGGTCTTTATGACCTTTGGTACGAAGGGTGATGTCTATTGAGCTTGGACATCTTAATTACAACAATTTTAGATAAGTTATCGAGCCTTATTTCAAGAAAAAATTTTCTAGTTCTTTAATGCTTTGACCTTGATGATGCAAATTCAAGTTTTTCATTTACTTTTGTTTTCTGGGATGAAATTTTAGGGATTTTAAAAATATTTTTGGACAATAATTTATCTATATTGCTGGAGTACCGTATCCGTCTGAAGTGATCTCATCTGAGTCAAGGTCGAACACCACCTGGGCTGTGGAGACCAAATATTCTCAGATCTAGGTCTGTGTTCCTTAGGGTCGTGCTCATCAGGATTGTGCTCACCGGGGCCTTTTCTTGAGTAGTGTTCAAGTTAGAAGTGTTCAGGTTAGATCATGGACTTAGAAGTCATTATGTGTTTATCTTCAATTACCAAGCCGAGTGACATGTTGGATTGATATCCTGTTTGACCGTTTCAGCTAACTTTTTGTATTTGGCCTTCATGACTGATGTACTCTTTAATTTCATGGAAGGTCGGGATGACCTAGCTTGTTTCTTCGTAGTTCGGGATAGAGTTAATCCAATCCAGCAGAGGGGAGTTGAAGTGATTAGCTGGGATTGTTGCCATCATTTGATTATTGCATTAGCCTTCAATTGTTCTTCTAAGTCCAATCTGAACTTATGGAAGCAAAGCTCAATCAACTAAGAGAAGCTGGGGTTTCAATTCTCTAAATCATCTTCTTGAAAATGCTAGAAGGCTTAGATAACTTGATGCAGGAGTGTTTGATGTCATTTGAATTTCTCATGTTTGGCCCTTCAATTCAACAAAATCAGGTTCTTTATTTCTCATTTTCTAAGAGTTTTACTCAATCTATTGCTTAATATAATTGATATTTTTATTGGGTTGATGGATTTTTCCTTTTGTTTTTCCAAATCAATTTGTTGGGTTGAATGACAGAGAGCTTTCCTTTGTTCAATTTTCAGCTGCGCGCATGTAGAAATCAGTATAATGGTCAACTTTATTTAGACATTGTTAATAATGTTGAGGTTGAACAAACGAAGTTTGGTTTTAAGTATTCAGTTCCTCAAATTTCCTTTTACAAAGGCATTGTAAGACTTTCTCTTTATTAATTTGAAGTTAATTATGCAGCTTTATTCATAGTGCTTTATGGTTTTCTTTTTCGTGATTCCAGATTATTAGGAGCCGGAGGCTTTAGTGGGAAATGTCCTATTTTATTTCTTTGCTTAAAAGTATTCATTCAATGTAATACAAAAATCAATTTGGTTGTGTTGGTTTTAGAATTCGACAAAATTTGAATTGTGTGTATGACATCAAAAGTCTTTTTTTACCTCTTCGTTGTTGCGTCTTTGGTATGTAATTAAGATTGATTTCGGTCTATAGAATGTCATTTCTTTTGCTGATTTTCTTTTTAGTTTCTTTTTTAAATTTATCATTCAACTTAAACTATGTCACATTTGGGTCTTCTTCATTTCGCTTGTATTTATCATTAAAATTAATTGGTTATGTGGGTTTGGAGAATTTGACAAAATTTGAATTGAGTGGATGTCATCAAAAGTCGTTCTTAACCTCTTCGTTGTTGCGTCTTTGATATGTAATCAAGATTGATTTCAATCTATTGAATGTCATTTCTTTTGCTGATTTTTTCTTTCTTTTTTCACATTTGAGTTTTCACTTCATTTCTCATTTGAATTTATCATTAAAATTAATTTGGTTGAGTGGGTTTGGTGAATTTGACCAAATTTTCACTTCATTTCTCATTTGAATTTATCATTAAAATTAATTTGGTTGAGTGGGTTTGGTGAATTTGACCAAATTTGAATTGAGTGGATGACATCAAAAGTATTTTTTTACCTCTTTGTTGTTGCGTCTTTGGTATAATGCTTGTTTATTATTTGAAAATGGCTTTATTTGCAATTGAGTTATATTTGTACATTTTCTTGCAAATGAATCCACCTATGTAAACACAAGATTGGTTTGACTTTCGTTTCTTAGTCTTGTTTATTTGAAACTATAATTACAAATCAACAACATATACCATCGAATTTTATAATGTTATTTTAAACAATTACTTGGGGTGCGCGTGCCATTTGGTACTGACGTTTTTGTGTACTAATGTTGTTGTATACTAATGTTGACATGTTGTGTACTGATTACGGCGTGTGTTGTTTAATACTGTTTTGTTGATGTCTTTGCTGCTGCTTTGTTGCGTTTTTGTTGTGTACTGTGACTGATGTTATTTCTTGTGTATTTTTGTACGTGTACTAACGATGCTTTCGTCGTTTTAATGTAACCTGATGCTTCTTTGTTGCGGCTACTCGTGTACTGTGGGTATTGCGTGTTCCTGTTGCTGCGTACTGCTTTTCTTTTGCTGTTGCATTGCGTGTTGCTGTTGCTGTTGATGTTGCGTTGCGTTCCGTTGCATGCTGCTGCTGCTGTGTACATTGCGTTGAGTGTTGTTGTTTTGTTGTTGCGCTGTTGCTAAGTTCTTGTTGCTCTGTTACTGACTTGCTGTTGCTGCTGTGATCTATTTCTGTTGCTGCTGTTATATGTTGCTGTTACTGCTGCAATCTTTTTCTGTAATCTGTTATTGTTGCTGCTGTAATCTGTTGCCGTAATCTGTCTGTAATCTGTTGTTGTAATTTGTTGCTGTTGCTGCTGTAGTCTGTTGCTGCTGTGATCTGTTGTTGCTGCTGCTGTGATCTATTGTTGTTGTTGCTGTGATTTGTTACTGTTCGGGTATTACATTTTGTTTCCATTGAGTGTTGCTGTTGTGATCTGTTGCTGCTGTTTTGCTGTTGCGTGTTGTGGTGCTGCTGTTTTGCTAGCTATTGCGTACTGTTTTGCTTGAATTATTATTATTATTTTTTTGGCAAGGAAGAGATATTATTGCTCAAAAAAAGGGGTTACAGCATAACTACAACCCACTTCCCCAAACACAAGGGAACTTCCCGTATACAATAGACCTAGAGGCAACTCTATATACAATAGACCTAGCAATTTGCTGAACAGAAAGCGTATTGGCACCACAAATACGGGCATTTCGCTGAAGCCAAATGTGGTAGACCAATCCAGTCCAACACATAGTAAGAAGAGAAGCATTTGCTGTTTTCCTCTTTACCACCTTACACATACGAGAAACTTCATCATCAAACGAACTAGCCCATTGGACAGGACCAAGAAAGGTTTAATTCACATTGAAGTGCTTGAGTAAACGGGGCACAACTTGAACAAATGATCCCTATCTTCGGAGCTAGTGGCACACGGGACATATAGCATCACCCACTACGCCCCACTTCTGAATACGAATCAAGGTAGGGAGCCTATCTTGAATTGCTTGCCATAAACAGATGATAGAACTAGGAGTAGCTTTATCTTAAACCAAATAGCCCTCCAGTGGGGTTTTTCCTTATCACTCATAAAACTAGCATACATTTTCTTCATATTGAACACACTATTATCAACAAAACTTTTCCAACCCATCCATATTATGCACCAAAACCTTACTATCAATTATCTTAGTAAGCATCCACGAAGCAGTAAAAGTAACCTTAAACTGAAAAACATCTCTACCTTTCAAGTAATAGGCATGGACCCATTTTATCCACAATTTATCTTTTTTAGAAGCAAGAGCCCATAAGCTCTTAAGGAGAGCAATGTCATTCCACAGTTGCAAATTACAAAGATTCAGACCTCCAAGTTTCTTAGGTTGGCACAGCTTGTCCCAAGCAATACGAGGTTTAGCCTTAGTATCATGAGCACCAACCCAAATAAAAGAATTACACCTTTTCTTGATCATCTTGATGATGGATTTAGGCAACAGAAAAGACCTGACTCCAATAAGCATGCATCCCTAAATGACATTCTGAACAAGTTGAATCCTACCCGCCATGGAAAGCTTCTTAGTAGCCCAATGATTCAATCTAGCAATGATTTTCTCCACTATAGGCAAACAATTCTTTATACCAAGACACTTATCCGATAAAGGGAAACCTAAGTATCGAAAAGGCAACTCACCCTTAGGAATAGTAAGAACATCCAAAATAGCTTGTTCACAAGACGCAGAGATCCCAACAAAGTAGATCAGAAGCAATAAGATCATTATCAACAATTTGCCGCCCAGGAATGAAACCAGATTGCGCCATATTAACCAGAGAACAAACCACTTTATGCAACCTAGAAGTGAGAATTTTAGAATGAGTATTGAAGCCATCAATGCCAGGGCTTTTACAATCATCAATGGCCATGATCGCCAAGTCATGTCGTATTAGGGGAAGGGAATATCCATGGATGCTGATAGCAGGAACATTAATGCCCTTTAGGGATGACGCAGAAGAACCAAGGAGGTTCTTGTAAAAGGAAATAACAGCCTCTCTATAGAAGAGCTATTAGAAATAATATCACCATTGCTAGCTTTCAAGAAGTCAATTCTATTATGCCCCCGATGTTCCTTAACAACACTATGAAAACAATGTGTGTTAGAATCACCATCCTTAAGCCAATGAATTTTAGCTTTCTGCCTCAAAAGACTATCCTCAATTACCACCACCACCACTAATAACGATAACGATAACGATAATGATTTATTAAGCAAGGAGATATTACATCACCTATAAGCGTGGCAAAGGGTGCCTAAATTTTACCCGCACAAGCTGGAAGCACGCTTAATTAAGCGTGGCTAAATGCGTCCGCTTCACATATAAGCGTGCCTAAATGCATTTTTAGGCGTAGGTAGAGGCATCATTTTTTGTAGTGATATTGAATAGTTTCATATTCGATAGTGTAGCTTTTTAATGTTTAAATTCATAGTTTTGTTGTCCTCAACTAATTCCCAATTCAATTTTTCTATCGCTCTTACTCTCTAGCTTGTTTTCTCATATTCGTACCACTTTATCCTTATTTATTTTTTCCACCACTTTCACCATCACATATTTGATTTCTTTGAAGTCAATTGCTTCCATTTCAAATTTTGAATAAGTTTTGATTAACCACATAGTCAAAATTTTAGAATGGAAATAGCAGATTAAACAACATTATGAAAATGATAGTTTAATTTGTTGATTTGTAATTGTAATTTCAAATAAACAAGAGCAAGCAATTTAAAATAGCAAGTACTACTACCTATATATACATCCCTTTACAACACATTATTATACTAATATTTCGATGCGTATTATTGTTAATAGAAGTATATAAAACAACATTATGAAATTCGATAGTGTATCTACGCACGCGGCCCCACAACTAGTAATTATAAAAACACAACAACTTGGATGAGACCGTCTCACTAGTGAGTCGCGTCTTATTGGGCCGGCCTAATTGTATATATGTTTTTACTAATTTCATAAATTAAAATGTCATTTTCAAGAGTGAAAAGTCTAATTTAAAGACTTAAAAGACCAATCTCAAGGATTTGAAATTGACGTTTGAAATACTGAAACTTGACAGTTTAAAGACTTAAAAGGTCAATTTTAATACTTAAAAAATCAATTTTAAGACTTAAAAGACGAATTGCAGAACATTAAATTCTTATTTCAACTTTAAAATAAAATGACTCAAACATTAAAGTTGATATTAAAAACTTTAAAATTGACCTTTTAAGTCTTAAAATTATTGGGCCTAGGCCTGTTGCACGGCTAAGGTCGTCTCACAGGAGACTAACTGTTATAAAAAAAATTGCCTAACTAACCTCTGAAAAAATCGCCTATATAATACTCCCTCTTATTCATCTTAAATGTCCCATTTACTTTATGTACTAATTCAATCCTTAATATCTAATCTTGTATAATTAAAAATTATAAAAAATTGATATTTATAAACTTTACGTTAAAACGAATCAAATAAGATCTCACGTGACTATGTTTTAACTTAAAGATTAATAATAAAATACAATTTAAGAGTGATAAATTAATAGTGTCCCAAAAGTAAATGGGACATCTAAGGTGAATAGGAGGGAGTAATAGTTAAGGGGTTGGGTACGGTAGGGTTATTTGAAACGAAGGAAATAAACAAAAGTTGTCGATCATTATCAAAGTACCCAAAGACATTCAACCAAATAGGTATGCTAATTTAGTAGTAGGATTAACAACTAGTTGATGGGACAAAAAAATGGTGAATACTATTACTAACAAACAGGATCGATTATGTTGAATTAGAAGAACAAATTGAAAAGACAAAACTGAAGAATAACTGATTCCATAGCACGATAGATAATCTTAAAAATGAGAGCTTTTTGGATCTTCTAGATTAACACGTATTCCCTAAAGTGACAATCCTTAATGTTATCACTTTTAATTCTCTCTGATAATGAGATGGCAGGAGAAAGGAATATGTATAACCTAGGACCATAACTGCTATATATAATAACTTGTGACTGGTATTCGGCCCATCATAGAACCCAGTCATAAAACGAGTCTCTACACATTTAAGGCCCACAACCTATTGATACATATAAGCCCAAACCCTTTAACTTTAATTAAATCACTTTAAGTAGGGCATAAAGACAATCTTAATTAATTATAATGACATATAAATATTTACATATAAGCCCAACGTTGGAATTTGGTCCAACAATCTCCCACTTGGGCTATATGTAAAAATTGTATAAACTTGTATCATTATAAAACCAGATTTGAGCTCAACCATATTATCAAAAACTGTAATGTATCAGAAACCAATCTCGTCCATCAATCATATTAGCATAGATCAAAGCTGGCTTTGTTACATTTGTCGTAACTAGACCTTAATGATCATAATACCAACACAAAAGAATGACATAGATCATGTAGTGGATATGTAGCATGGAAACAACATGCAATGTGATGTTGACATGTCCATATCCAACTGGTCCACTTTAATAGTGAGATCAAACTATTGCCAAAACATAATCAGGGTATAAAACCAAACTTTACATAACTTTAAATCTGCAAAAAAACTTTATAACTAAAATGTCAACACATGTTCAATAAATTGAACTTACAAACTCCCACTAAAACTGAACATCCTCCGTAGCAGAAACAACACCCATTTGAGCTTAAAGCTCAAGAAACCGCTGGGTGGTAACGCCTTGGAAAGCGGATCCGCAATCATAGAGTTTGGTACTAATATGTGTAATTGACAATTCTTTACCCTGAGTTCTTTCCTTTACAACCTAGAACTTATTGTTGTTAGAGAATTTCGCAGCGGAATCTTTGTCACAAATAACTTAAGTGCTCTTTGTATAGAATCCACTATACGCAACCCCGTGACAAAATTTTGAAAAATCGAAGTCAATATACTTAATGATCTCGAGCTTATTTGACCTCGTATATGTGAGCATATATTTCTTTGTCCTATATATTTACTGTAAGACACCTTTAAACTACTCTCTAATATTCTAATCCTGAATTACTTAAATAATGTCCCAACATCCCTGTTATGTATGCAATCTCTAGAAAAGTGCAAACTTAAGCATACATTAAACTCCTTACCGCTGAAGCATATGAAATATTTCCATTTCCTTTTTTCTCAAATTCATTCTTGTGGTACTGATCAAGACTGAATTTGTCTCCCTTAGCCACAGGTATCTCCTTGTTTGCAGTATTGCATGCCATACCTTTTTAACACATTTTCGATATAACTCTCTTGTGATAATCCTAGAGTACCTCGAGAACGATCTCGATGTATTTTAACACCTAATACAAAAGAGGTGTCACCAAGATCTTTCATCTCAAAATTCTTTGATAAAAAATTCTTAGTTTCACGCAAAAAAGCTTATATCGTTGTTGGCAAGCAATATGTCATCAACATACAAAACCAGAAAAATGTATTTCCTTCCACTTAACTTGTGGTAAATGCATTCATCAAGCAAATTCATCTCGAAACCAAATGAGAGAATCACTTGATGAAACTTCAAATACTATTGACGAGACGCCTGCTTGAGTCCATAGATGGATTTCTTAAGTTTACAAACCATCTTCTTTGGGTCACCCACCGCAAAGTTTTCATGTTGTTTCATATAAATCGTCTCATCAATATTACCATTGAGAAACGCTGTCTTTACATCCATCTGATGTAACTCAAGATCAAAAAGTGCTACCAATGCCATTATTATCCTCAAAGAGTCTTTCGAAGAAACCGAAGAGAAAGTCTCTTTGTAATCAATGCCTTCCTTTTGTGTAAGACCTTGCACTACCAGACGAACTTTAAATCTCTCCACATTGCCATTTGAATCCTTTTTGGTTTTGAATATCCATTTATTACCAATAGGTTTTATACCTTTTGGCAATGCGACGAGATCCCAAACATCATTGTCCTTCATGGATTGCATTTCCTCATTCATGGCTTCAAGCCATTGCTGAGAATTTGCACTTTCCATAGCTTGATGAAAGTAATTGACTGGGTCATCTTCCATTACAATGTGTTCAAACTCGTCTTTTTCGGCATCTATCCACTCTGGAGAGGTAGAACTTTCATGTTCTTGAAGATATGCAATGTAATCATCTGGCAATGCACTTCTACTATCTCTAGTGGACCTTCTTAATGGCACAACTTCTTGAGGAGCGAGAGTTTGTTCTCTGGGAGGTTCTCCATCAACATTGTTTTGAACTGCGTCATAAGCAATGTCCGATGTGGGAATCGATTCAATGTCAATGACATCTAGAGGAATAATAATATTCTCTTCTTAAAAACAATGTTTCTAACTGTATCTCCCTCCACAAAATCGATATCCTCAAGAAATCTAGCATTAATCGTCTCAAAAAAAAAAGATTTAGCTTTAGGATATAAAACTTAAACCCCCTTGACTTTTCAGAGTATCCAACAAAATAACAACTAACAGTTCTAGAATCCAATTTCTTTTCATTAGGCCTGTAAGGCCGTGCCTCAGTTGGACATCCCCAAATATGAAAATGATTTAGACTCCGCTTTTGCCGGTCTACAATTCATATGAGGTCTTATTATTGGTCGCTTTTGTTGGTACTCTATTAAGAATATAAGCTGTAGTCTTAAGTGCTTCTCCCTAGAGTGACTCTGGTAAGGTAGAATGACTAACCATGCTCCTTACCATATCTCCTTTGATTGGTTTGTTTTCCTTTAATACATTCAACACACACATCCATGTCTGTGCAAATTAAAGGTCCTAAAATTCCATCAGACACAAGCCTTTCCATTCTCCTTTGGGAGATATGGCCTAATCTCTGTGCCATAATGATGCTGAATTTTCATTAGTTACCTTTCTTTTATACTCGCGGAAAATAATTGCAAGGATTCATTATATGAAGCAATAGATACAATTGTATATAAATTATCATTTAACAATAAAGAACCAGAATCAACCAACTTTGAATCATGAAACAAACTGAAAATTTCATTGCCAAATGAACAAGAAAAAGAAAATTTGTCCAAATTAGAAATTGAAATCAAATTCCGTCAAAAAACTGAAACAATAAATGTTTCATTAAGATCCAAGTAAAATCTAGTCTTTAACAATAATCAAAATTTTTCAATTGCTTCTATTTCAACCGTATTGCCATCTCCGACGTTGATGTATCTTTCACCATCATTTGGTTTTCGGCAACTCAGACAACCATGCAAAGACACACTGATGTGAGTAGTTGCACCAGAATCTACCCACTATGTGCGTCTAGGCATTGAAACCACATTGACCTCTAAACAAACAAATTAAGAAGCATACCTTTCTTAGCATGCCAAACGTGGTAATTGTTGCATTGCTTCTTCCTGTGATTAGGATTTCCACAAAAGAAACAACCCTTATTTTCAATATTGGTTGATTTATCCGTTTGTTTGTTTCTTTTGAGAATCCTTATCTGCAGCTTCTTTCTTTTGTGTATTTCCTTTTAGATTTTGAGGTAAAGGCAAGATGAACACTTTTAGTCTTTTCTAGCTTTAACCTTTCCTCTTCATGTATCTGAGATGAGCTCATTTAGAGACCACGTCTCTATCTGACAATTATAGCTCACCTTAAACTAATTAAAACTTGCAGAAAGAGATATCAAAACCAAGTACACTATTAGATCATTAGAAATTTCCAGGTTCAATGTCTTTAGTTTTGAAGCTAGATGAGACATTTCCATTATGTACTCCCTGATATTACCATTACCTTTATATCTCATTGAAATTAAGGTCGTCAAAATTGTACCAATTTCAGCTTTTCATTTTTGACAAACCCTTTTTCAATATCCGTAAGGAAAGCTTTAGCTGTAGTTATGTCATCAAACATTGTACCCCTGAATGCTTCAGGAATGACTCTTTTGATAATCATAACACATGCGATTTGATCTCTCTCACCTTTCAAACTCCCTCTTTTGATCAGAGGTACTCAAATCAGTAACTAGAGTGGGAGAGTCAACCCTTAATGCAAGGTCGAGATCCATAACTCCAAGAACAATTGAAAGATTTTCTTTCCATTCTTTAAAATTTGAGCCATTCAATATAGAATTAAATTGATGTTGAAAGTACTATTAATAGGATTAGTTAAACTGACAGAGAACAAGAAAATAAACTTAATAATCTCACAAAATTAATTCTAAAAACCAATAATAATAAGTTTAATTTAGTAACATCCGATTACAAGATGTCGGTTTTCCATTAATATTTCATCTTTGGATGAAAATACTAACTTCTTAGTGACAACTTGTTGTAGTATCTAACATTGATAATAAAATAACACATTGATTATAAAACCTTCCTTTGGGCCGATTAAATAATCACATGTAATCCTTATAATTATCACATGTTTATCACCACCCGAAAAAATTCACACAAGTATATTATTAGGGACCATCTTTTGAGCCGATCGATAATAATATAATTTTTGTGAATCATCCTTTTATACTGTTAATAATTTAATTTCAACAAAAGAGGTCACTTTGGCGACATATGTATCAACTAAATTACCTCATGTATATATAAAACCATACTATAATCAAACTTAAAATTCCGAATATCCTTTTACAATAACATTAAAATTATTGTAATACGAGGGCAATTAGAAAAAACATAATTTTACAACACCGTATTTCAAGATGTAACTGCATATCTTTTGATTCCAAAGACAAAAGGGAATAAGATTACAATGCAAAACCCAATTTTCAAGATCTAAAAACTGAATTCCAAAACTGACGGCAGCCATGCATGAGAACAACGATATTAATAAAAAAATACCCAAACAATCACATAATCAATTGTGCTGAAAACTGATTCCATTCATAAAAGCGGCTGATTTTAGGAAAAAAATGTTCTAAAAATCCAACATAAAGGGCGGCTGATACCACTTGATGGGACAAAAAAATGGTGAATACCATTACTAACAAACAGGATTGATTATGTTGAATTAGAAGAACAATTGAAAAGACAAAACTGAAGAATACCTGATTCCATAGCACGGTAGATAATCTTGAAAATGAGAGCGTTTGGATCTTCTAGATTAACACGTATTCCCTAAGTGACAATCCTTAATGTTATCACTCTTAATTCTCTCT
>JPXE02000346.1:0-18951 GCA_000753965.2 Amaranthus hypochondriacus | reverse complement strand
TAACTGCGGAGTTCTGATGGGTCCGGTGCATTAGTGCCTGGTTATGATCGCACCCATCAAGTGTCTCGGTAAGAATTTGTTTATATGCGTATTTGCACCATCAGAAACTCCAAACATTTCCAAAGCTCGTAAATTCGCAATCGAGACACCGATTTCGAGCCTTCTTCTTCCGGATGGTTTTATTCCCGTCCCGGTATCGTACGATTCACAAGCGGACCGCGGTAGTAAAAGCGCGGTGAACTCGCAACGAAAAAGTGACAAAATATTTAAGAAATCCGCGCAACACTTGAAAATATAAAGGCCATCCATGACAGCCACGCTTCCGCGGGGGAGTTCCGACTGGTTCGATGTTCCGATGTTCTTTCTGCGTGCATGGACGCACCGCTGCACTCTTCTCTCGAACAATTAGTTCGTTCCGCGTGCATGACGCACCGCTGCACCCTTCACTCGAACAATTCGTTCGTATGCGCATCGACCCTCCTCAATGATCCTAATATCCAAGTGCCCGTAATTTAGAGCTCGGAAACCGTTTGCGAGTTATATATTTATAAACTAATTTTTTTTCCGACAAATATATTTTCATATCCATTAAAACGTCTTTTACTCGAAATAAACGGAACGAAATCGCCAAAAAAAAAATGAAAAACGGGAAAAAAGGGGTGCAACACGAGGACTTCCCAGGAGGTCACCCATCCTAGTACTACTCTCGCCCAAGCACGCTTAACTGCGGAGTTCTGATGGGATCCGGTGCATTAGTGCTGGTATGATCGCACCCATCAAGTCTCGGTAAGAATTTGTTTATATGCGTATTTGCCCATCAGAAACTCCAAACATTCCAAAGCTCGTAAATTCGCAATCGAGACACCGATTTCGAGCCTTCTTCTTCCCGGATGGTTTTATTCCCCGTCCGGTATCGTACGATTCACAAGCGGACGGCCGGTAGTAAAAGCGCGGTGAACTCGCAACGAAAAAGTGACAAAATATTTAAGAAATCCGCGCAACACTTGAAAATATAAAGGCCATCCATGACAGCCACGCTTCCGCGGGGAGTTCGACTGGTTCCGATGTCATTTTCTGCGTGCATGGACGCACCGCTGCACTCTTCTCTCGAACAATTAGTTCGTTCCGCGTGCATGGACGCACCGCTGCACCCTTCACTCGAACAATTCGTTCGTATGCGCATCGACCCTCCTCAATGGATCCTAATATCCAAGTGCCCGTAATTTAGAGCTCGGAAACCGTTTGCGAGTTATATATTTATAAACTAATTTTTTTTCCGACATATATTTTCATATCCATTAAAACGTCTTTTACTCGAAATAAACGGAACGAAATCGCCAAAAAAAAATGAAAAACGGGAAAAAAGGGTGCAACACGAGGACTTCCCAGGAGGTCACCCATCCTAGTACTACTCTCGCCCAAGCACGCTTAACTGCGGAGTTCTGATGGGATCCGGTGCATTAGTGCTGGTATGATCGCACCCATCAAGTCTCGGTAAGAATTTGTTTATATGCGTATTTGCACCATCAGAAACTCCAAACATTCCAAAGCTCGTAAATTCGCAATCGAGACACCGATTTCGAGCCTTCTTCTTCCCGGATGGTTTTATTCCCGTCCGGTATCGTATCGTACGATTCACAAGCGGGACCGCCGGTAGTAAAAGCGCGGTGAACTCGCAACGAAAAAGTGACAAAATATTTAAGAAATCCGCGCAACACTTGAAAATATAAAGGCCATCCATGACAGCCACGCTTCCGCGGGGAGTTCCGACTGGTTCCGATGTCATTTTCTGCGTGCATGGACGCACCGCTGCACTCTTCTCTCGAACAATTAGTTCGTTCCGCGTGCATGGACGCACCGCTGCACCCTTCACTCGAACAATTCGTTCGTATGCGCATCGACCCTCCTCAATGGATCCTAATATCCAAGTGCCCGTAATTTAGAGCTCGGAAACCGTTTGCGAGTTATATATTTATAAACTAATTTTTTTCCGACAAATATATTTTCATATCCATTAAAACGTCTTTTACTCGAAATAAACGGAACGAAATCGCCAAAAAAAAAATGAAAAACGGGAAAAAAGGGGTGCAACACGAGGACTTCCCAGGAGGTCACCCATCCTAGTACTACTCTCGCCCAAGCACGCTTAACTGCGGAGTTCTGATGGGATCCGGTGCATTAGTGCTGGTATGATCGCACCCATCAAGTCTCGGTAAGAATTTGTTTATATGCGTATTTGCCCCATCAGAAACTCCAAACATTCCAAAGCTCGTAAATTCGCAATCGAGACACCGATTTCGAGCCTTCTTCTTCCCGGATGGTTTTATTCCCCGTCCCGGTATCGTACGATTCACAAGCGGGACCGCCGGTAGTAAAAGCGCGGTGAACTCGCAACGAAAAAGTGACAAAATATTTAAGAAATCCGCGCAACACTTGAAAATATAAAGGCCATCCATGACAGCCACGCTTCCGCGGGGAGTTCCGACTGGTTCCGATGTCATTTTCTGCGTGCATGGACGCACCGCTGCACTCTTCTCTCGAACAATTAGTTCGTTCCGCGTGCATGGACGCACCGCTGCACCCTTCACTCGAACAATTCGTTCGTATGCGCATCGACCCTCCTCAATGGATCCTAATATCCAAGTGCCCGTAATTTAGAGCTCGGAAACCGTTTGCGAGTTATATATTTATAAACTAATTTTTTTTCCGACAAATATATTTTCATATCCATTAAAACGTCTTTTACTCGAAATAAACGGAACGAAATCGCCAAAAAAAAAATGAAAAACGGGAAAAAAGGGGTGCAACACGAGGACTTCCCAGGAGGTCACCCATCCTAGTACTACTCTCGCCCAAGCACGCTTAACTGCGGAGTTCTGATGGGATCCGGTGCATTAGTGCTGGTATGATCGCACCCATCAAGTCTCGGTAAGAATTTGTTTATATGCGTATTTGCCCCATCAGAAACTCCAAACATTCCAAAGCTCGTAAATTCGCAATCGAGACACCGATTTCGAGCCTTCTTCTTCCCGGATGGTTTTATTCCCCGTCCCGGTATCGTACGATTCACAAGCGGGACCGCCGGTAGTAAAAGCGCGGTGAACTCGCAACGAAAAAGTGACAAAATATTTAAGAAATCCGCGCAACACTTGAAAATATAAAGGCCATCCATGACAGCCACGCTTCCGCGGGGAGTTCCGACTGGTTCCGATGTCATTTTCTGCGTGCATGGACGCACCGCTGCACTCTTCTCTCGAACAATTAGTTCGTTCCGCGTGCATGGACGCACCGCTGCACCCTTCACTCGAACAATTCGTTCGTATGCGCATCGACCCTCCTCAATGGATCCTAATATCCAAGTGCCCGTAATTTAGAGCTCGGAAACCGTTTGCGAGTTATATATTTATAAACTAATTTTTTTTCCGACAAATATATTTTCATATCCATTAAAACGTCTTTTACTCGAAATAAACGGAACGAAATCGCCAAAAAAAAAATGAAAAACGGGAAAAAAGGGGTGCAACACGAGGACTTCCCAGGAGGTCACCCATCCTAGTACTACTCTCGCCCAAGCACGCTTAACTGCGGAGTTCTGATGGGATCCGGTGCATTAGTGCTGGTATGATCGCACCCATCAAGTCTCGGTAAGAATTTGTTTATATGCGTATTTGCCCCATCAGAAACTCCAAACATTCCAAAGCTCGTAAATTCGCAATCGAGACACCGATTTCGAGCCTTCTTCTTCCCGGATGGTTTTATTCCCCGTCCCGGTATCGTACGATTCACAAGCGGGACCGCCGGTAGTAAAAGCGCGGTGAACTCGCAACGAAAAAGTGACAAAATATTTAAGAAATCCGCGCAACACTTGAAAATATAAAGGCCATCCATGACAGCCACGCTTCCGCGGGGAGTTCCGACTGGTTCCGATGTCATTTTCTGCGTGCATGGACGCACCGCTGCACTCTTCTCTCGAACAATTAGTTCGTTCCGCGTGCATGGACGCACCGCTGCACCCTTCACTCGAACAATTCGTTCGTATGCGCATCGACCCTCCTCAATGGATCCTAATATCCAAGTGCCCGTAATTTAGAGCTCGGAAACCGTTTGCGAGTTATATATTTATAAACTAATTTTTTTTCCGACAAATATATTTTCATATCCATTAAAACGTCTTTTACTCGAAATAAACGGAACGAAATCGCAAAAAAAAAATGAAAAACGGGAAAAAAGGGGTGCAACACGAGGACTTCCCAGGAGGTCACCCATCCTAGTACTACTCTCGCCCAAGCACGCTTAACTGCGGAGTTCTGATGGGATCCGGTGCATTAGTGCTGGTATGATCGCACCCATCAAGTCTCGGTAAGAATTTGTTTATATGCGTATTTGCCCCATCAGAAACTCCAAACATTCCAAAGCTCGTAAATTCGCAATCGAGACACCGATTTCGAGCCTTCTTCTTCCCGGATGGTTTTATTCCCCGTCCCGGTATCGTACGATTCACAAGCGGGACCGCCGGTAGTAAAAGCGCGGTGAACTCGCAACGAAAAAGTGACAAAATATTTAAGAAATCCGCGCAACACTTGAAAATATAAAGGCCATCCATGACAGCCACGCTTCCGCGGGGAGTTCCGACTGGTTCCGATGTCATTTTCTGCGTGCATGGACGCACCGCTGCACTCTTCTCTCGAACAATTAGTTCGTTCCGCGTGCATGGACGCACCGCTGCACCCTTCACTCGAACAATTCGTTCGTATGCGCATCGACCCTCCTCAATGGATCCTAATATCCAAGTGCCCGTAATTTAGAGCTCGGAAACCGTTTGCGAGTTATATATTTATAAACTAATTTTTTTTCCGACAAATATATTTTCATATCCATTAAAACGTCTTTTACTCGAAATAAACGGAACGAAATCGCCAAAAAAAAAATGAAAAACGGGAAAAAAGGGGTGCAACACGAGGACTTCCCAGGAGGTCACCCATCCTAGTACTACTCTCGCCCAAGCACGCTTAACTGCGGAGTTCTGATGGGATCCGGTGCATTAGTGCTGGTATGATCGCACCCATCAAGTCTCGGTAAGAATTTGTTTATATGCGTATTTGCCCCATCAGAAACTCCAAACATTCCAAAGCTCGTAAATTCGCAATCGAGACACCGATTTCGAGCCTTCTTCTTCCCGGATGGTTTTATTCCCCGTCCCGGTATCGTACGATTCACAAGCGGGACCGCCGGTAGTAAAAGCGCGGTGAACTCGCAACGAAAAAGTGACAAAATATTTAAGAAATCCGCGCAACACTTGAAAATATAAAGGCCATCCATGACAGCCACGCTTCCGGGGAGTTCCGACTGGTTCCGATGTCATTTTCTGCGTGCATGGACGCACCGCTGCACTCTTCTCTCGAACAATTAGTTCGTTCCGCGTGCATGGACGCACCGCTGCACCCTTCACTCGAACAATTCGTTCGTATGCGCATCGACCCTCCTCAATGGATCCTAATATCCAAGTGCCCGTAATTTAGAGCTCGGAAACCGTTTGCGAGTTATATATTTATAAACTAATTTTTTTTCCGACAAATATATTTTCATATCCATTAAAACGTCTTTTACTCGAAATAAACGGAACGAAATCGCCAAAAAAAAATGAAAAACGGGAAAAAAGGGGTGCAACACGAGGACTTCCCAGGAGGTCACCCATCCTAGTACTACTCTCGCCCAAGCACGCTTAACTGCGGAGTTCTGATGGGATCCGGTGCATTAGTGCTGGTATGATCGCACCCATCAAGTCTCGGTAAGAATTTGTTTATATGCGTATTTGCCCCATCAGAAACTCCAAACATTCCAAAGCTCGTAAATTCGCAATCGAGACACCGATTTCGAGCCTTCTTCTTCCCGGATGGTTTTATTCCCCGTCCCGGTATCGTACGATTCACAAGCGGGACCGCCGGTAGTAAAAGCGCGGTGAACTCGCAACGAAAAAGTGACAAAATATTTAAGAAATCCGCGCAACACTTGAAAATATAAAGGCCATCCATGACAGCCACGCTTCCGCGGGGGTTCCGACTGGTTCCGATGTCATTTTCTGCGTGCATGGACGCACCGCTGCACTCTTCTCTCGAACAATTAGTTCGTTCCGCGTGCATGGACGCACCGCTGCACCCTTCACTCGAACAATTCGTTCGTATGCGCATCGACCCTCCTCAATGGATCCTAATATCCAAGTGCCCGTAATTTAGAGCTCGGAAACCGTTTGCGAGTTATATATTTATAAACTAATTTTTTTTCCGACAAATATATTTTCATATCCATTAAAACGTCTTTTACTCGAAATAAACGGAACGAAATCGCCAAAAAAAAAATGAAAAACGGGAAAAAAGGGGTGCAACACGAGGACTTCCCAGGAGGTCACCCATCCTAGTACTACTCTCGCCCAAGCACGCTTAACTGCGGAGTTCTGATGGGATCCGGTGCATTAGTGCTGGTATGATCGCACCCATCAAGTCTCGGTAAGAATTTGTTTATATGCGTATTTGCCCCATCAGAAACTCCAAACATTCCAAAGCTCGTAAATTCGCAATCGAGACACCGATTTCGAGCCTTCTTCTTCCCGGATGGTTTTATTCCCCGTCCCGGTATCGTACGATTCACAAGCGGGACCGCCGGTAGTAAAAGCGCGGTGAACTCGCAACGAAAAAGTGACAAAATATTTAAGAAATCCGCGCAACACTTGAAAATATAAAGGCCATCCATGACAGCCACGCTTCCGCGGGGAGTTCCGACTGGTTCCGATGTCATTTTCTGCGTGCATGGACGCACCGCTGCACTCTTCTCTCGAACAATTAGTTCGTTCCGCGTGCATGGACGCACCGCTGCACCCTTCACTCGAACAATTCGTTCGTATGCGCATCGACCCTCCTCAATGGATCCTAATATCCAAGTGCCCGTAATTTAGAGCTCGGAAACCGTTTGCGAGTTATATATTTATAAACTAATTTTTTTTCCGACAAATATATTTTCATATCCATTAAAACGTCTTTTACTCGAAATAAACGGAACGAAATCGCCAAAAAAAAAATGAAAAACGGGAAAAAAGGGGTGCAACACGAGGACTTCCCAGGAGGTCACCCATCCTAGTACTACTCTCGCCCAAGCACGCTTAACTGCGGAGTTCTGATGGGATCCGGTGCATTAGTGCTGGTATGATCGCACCCATCAAGTCTCGGTAAGAATTTGTTTATATGCGTATTTGCCCCATCAGAAACTCCAAACATTCCAAAGCTCGTAAATTCGCAATCGAGACACCGATTTCGAGCCTTCTTCTTCCCGGATGGTTTTATTCCCCGTCCCGGTATCGTACGATTCACAAGCGGGACCGCCGGTAGTAAAAGCGCGGTGAACTCGCAACGAAAAAGTGACAAAATATTTAAGAAATCCGCGCAACACTTGAAAATATAAAGGCCATCCATGACAGCCACGCTTCCGCGGGGAGTTCCGACTGTTCCGATGTCATTTTCTGCGTGCATGGACGCACCGCTGCACTCTTCTCTCGAACAATTAGTTCGTTCCGCGTGCATGGACGCACCGCTGCACCCTTCACTCGAACAATTCGTTCGTATGCGCATCGACCCTCCTCAATGGATCCTAATATCCAAGTGCCCGTAATTTAGAGCTCGGAAACCGTTTGCGAGTTATATATTTATAAACTAATTTTTTTTCCGACAAATATATTTTCATATCCATTAAAACGTCTTTTACTCGAAATAAACGGAACGAAATCGCCAAAAAAAAAATGAAAAACGGGAAAAAAGGGGTGCAACACGAGGACTTCCCAGGAGGTCACCCATCCTAGTACTACTCTCGCCCAAGCACGCTTAACTGCGGAGTTCTGATGGGATCCGGTGCATTAGTGCTGGTATGATCGCACCCATCAAGTCTCGGTAAGAATTTGTTTATATGCGTATTTGCCCCATCAGAAACTCCAAACATTCCAAAGCTCGTAAATTCGCAATCGAGACACCGATTTCGAGCCTTCTTCTTCCCGGATGGTTTTATTCCCCGTCCCGGTATCGTACGATTCACAAGCGGGACCGCCGGTAGTAAAAGCGCGGTGAACTCGCAACGAAAAAGTGACAAAATATTTAAGAAATCCGCGCAACACTTGAAAATATAAAGGCCATCCATGACAGCCACGCTTCCGCGGGGAGTTCCGACTGGTTCCGATGTCATTTTCTGCGTGCATGGACGCACCGCTGCACTCTTCTCTCGAACAATTAGTTCGTTCCGCGTGCATGGACGCACCGCTGCACCCTTCACTCGAACAATTCGTTCGTATGCGCATCGACCCTCCTCAATGGATCCTAATATCCAAGTGCCCGTAATTTAGAGCTCGGAAACCGTTTGCGAGTTATATATTTATAAACTAATTTTTTTTCCGACAAATATATTTTCATATCCATTAAAACGTCTTTTACTCGAAATAAACGGAACGAAATCGCCAAAAAAAAAATGAAAAACGGGAAAAAAGGGGTGCAACACGAGGACTTCCCAGGAGGTCACCCATCCTAGTACTACTCTCGCCCAAGCACGCTTAACTGCGGAGTTCTGATGGGATCCGGTGCATTAGTGCTGGTATGATCGCACCCATCAAGTCTCGGTAAGAATTTGTTTATATGCGTATTTGCCCCATCAGAAACTCCAAACATTCCAAAGCTCGTAAATTCGCAATCGAGACACCGATTTCGAGCCTTCTTCTTCCCGGATGGTTTTATTCCCCGTCCCGGTATCGTACGATTCACAAGCGGGACCGCCGGTAGTAAAAGCGCGGTGAACTCGCAACGAAAAAGTGACAAAATATTTAAGAAATCCGCGCAACACTTGAAAATATAAAGGCCATCCATGACAGCCACGCTTCCGCGGGGAGTTCCGACTGGTTCCGATGTCATTTTCTGCGTGCATGGACGCACCGCTGCACTCTTCTCTCGAACAATTAGTTCGTTCCGCGTGCATGGACGCACCGCTGCACCCTTCACTCGAACAATTCGTTCGTATGCGCATCGACCCTCCTCAATGGATCCTAATATCCAAGTGCCCGTAATTTAGAGCTCGGAAACCGTTTGCGAGTTATATATTTATAAACTAATTTTTTTTCCGACAAATATATTTTCATATCCATTAAAACGTCTTTTACTCGAAATAAACGGAACGAAATCGCCAAAAAAAAAATGAAAAACGGGAAAAAAGGGGTGCAACACGAGGACTTCCCAGGAGGTCACCCATCCTAGTACTACTCTCGCCCAAGCACGCTTAACTGCGGAGTTCTGATGGGATCCGGTGCATTAGTGCTGGTATGATCGCACCCATCAAGTCTCGGTAAGAATTTGTTTATATGCGTATTTGCCCCATCAGAAACTCCAAACATTCCAAAGCTCGTAAATTCGCAATCGAGACACCGATTTCGAGCCTTCTTCTTCCCGGATGGTTTTATTCCCCGTCCCGGTATCGTACGATTCACAAGCGGGACCGCCGGTAGTAAAAGCGCGGTGAACTCGCAACGAAAAAGTGACAAAATATTTAAGAAATCCGCGCAACACTTGAAAATATAAAGGCCATCCATGACAGCCACGCTTCCGCGGGGAGTTCCGACTGGTTCCGATGTCATTTTCTGCGTGCATGGACGCACCGCTGCACTCTTCTCTCGAACAATTAGTTCGTTCCGCGTGCATGGACGCACCGCTGCACCCTTCACTCGAACAATTCGTTCGTATGCGCATCGACCCTCCTCAATGGATCCTAATATCCAAGTGCCCGTAATTTAGAGCTCGGAAACCGTTTGCGAGTTATATATTTATAAACTAATTTTTTTTCCGACAAATATATTTTCATATCCATTAAAACGTCTTTTACTCGAAATAAACGGAACGAAATCGCCAAAAAAAAAATGAAAAACGGGAAAAAAGGGGTGCAACACGAGGACTTCCCAGGAGGTCACCCATCCTAGTACTACTCTCGCCCAAGCACGCTTAACTGCGGAGTTCTGATGGGATCCGGTGCATTAGTGCTGGTATGATCGCACCCATCAAGTCTCGGTAAGAATTTGTTTATATGCGTATTTGCCCCATCAGAAACTCCAAACATTCCAAAGCTCGTAAATTCGCAATCGAGACACCGATTTCGAGCCTTCTTCTTCCCGGATGGTTTTATTCCCCGTCCCGGTATCGTACGATTCACAAGCGGGACCGCCGGTAGTAAAAGCGCGGTGAACTCGCAACGAAAAAGTGACAAAATATTTAAGAAATCCGCGCAACACTTGAAAATATAAAGGCCATCCATGACAGCCACGCTTCCGCGGGGAGTTCCGACTGGTTCCGATGTCATTTTCTGCGTGCATGGACGCACCGCTGCACTCTTCTCTCGAACAATTAGTTCGTTCCGCGTGCATGGACGCACCGCTGCACCCTTCACTCGAACAATTCGTTCGTATGCGCATCGACCCTCCTCAATGGATCCTAATATCCAAGTGCCCGTAATTTAGAGCTCGGAAACCGTTTGCGAGTTATATATTTATAAACTAATTTTTTTTCCGACAAATATATTTTCATATCCATTAAAACGTCTTTTACTCGAAATAAACGGAACGAAATCGCCAAAAAAAAAATGAAAAACGGGAAAAAAGGGGTGCAACACGAGGACTTCCCAGGAGGTCACCCATCCTAGTACTACTCTCGCCCAAGCACGCTTAACTGCGGAGTTCTGATGGGATCCGGTGCATTAGTGCTGGTATGATCGCACCCATCAAGTCTCGGTAAGAATTTGTTTATATGCGTATTTGCCCCATCAGAAACTCCAAACATTCCAAAGCTCGTAAATTCGCAATCGAGACACCGATTTCGAGCCTTCTTCTTCCCGGATGGTTTTATTCCCCGTCCCGGTATCGTACGATTCACAAGCGGGACCGCCGGTAGTAAAAGCGCGGTGAACTCGCAACGAAAAAGTGACAAAATATTTAAGAAATCCGCGCAACACTTGAAAATATAAAGGCCATCCATGACAGCCACGCTTCCGCGGGGAGTTCCGACTGGTTCCGATGTCATTTTCTGCGTGCATGGACGCACCGCTGCACTCTTCTCTCGAACAATTAGTTCGTTCCGCGTGCATGGACGCACCGCTGCACCCTTCACTCGAACAATTCGTTCGTATGCGCATCGACCCTCCTCAATGGATCCTAATATCCAAGTGCCCGTAATTTAGAGCTCGGAAACCGTTTGCGAGTTATATATTTATAAACTAATTTTTTTTCCGACAAATATATTTTCATATCCATTAAAACGTCTTTTACTCGAAATAAACGGAACGAAATCGCCAAAAAAAAAATGAAAAACGGGAAAAAAGGGGTGCAACACGAGGACTTCCCAGGAGGTCACCCATCCTAGTACTACTCTCGCCCAAGCACGCTTAACTGCGGAGTTCTGATGGGATCCGGTGCATTAGTGCTGGTATGATCGCACCCATCAAGTCTCGGTAAGAATTTGTTTATATGCGTATTTGCCCCATCAGAAACTCCAAACATTCCAAAGCTCGTAAATTCGCAATCGAGACACCGATTTCGAGCCTTCTTCTTCCCGGATGGTTTTATTCCCCGTCCCGGTATCGTACGATTCACAAGCGGGACCGCCGGTAGTAAAAGCGCGGTGAACTCGCAACGAAAAAGTGACAAAATATTTAAGAAATCCGCGCAACACTTGAAAATATAAAGGCCATCCATGACAGCCACGCTTCCGCGGGGAGTTCCGACTGGTTCCGATGTCATTTTCTGCGTGCATGGACGCACCGCTGCACTCTTCTCTCGAACAATTAGTTCGTTCCGCGTGCATGGACGCACCGCTGCACCCTTCACTCGAACAATTCGTTCGTATGCGCATCGACCCTCCTCAATGGATCCTAATATCCAAGTGCCCGTAATTTAGAGCTCGGAAACCGTTTGCGAGTTATATATTTATAAACTAATTTTTTTTCCGACAAATATATTTTCATATCCATTAAAACGTCTTTTACTCGAAATAAACGGAACGAAATCGCCAAAAAAAAAATGAAAAACGGGAAAAAAGGGGTGCAACACGAGGACTTCCCAGGAGGTCACCCATCCTAGTACTACTCTCGCCCAAGCACGCTTAACTGCGGAGTTCTGATGGGATCCGGTGCATTAGTGCTGGTATGATCGCACCCATCAAGTCTCGGTAAGAATTTGTTTATATGCGTATTTGCCCCATCAGAAACTCCAAACATTCCAAAGCTCGTAAATTCGCAATCGAGACACCGATTTCGAGCCTTCTTCTTCCCGGATGGTTTTATTCCCCGTCCCGGTATCGTACGATTCACAAGCGGGACCGCCGGTAGTAAAAGCGCGGTGAACTCGCAACGAAAAAGTGACAAAATATTTAAGAAATCCGCGCAACACTTGAAAATATAAAGGCCATCCATGACAGCCACGCTTCCGCGGGGAGTTCCGACTGGTTCCGATGTCATTTTCTGCGTGCATGGACGCACCGCTGCACTCTTCTCTCGAACAATTAGTTCGTTCCGCGTGCATGGACGCACCGCTGCACCCTTCACTCGAACAATTCGTTCGTATGCGCATCGACCCTCCTCAATGGATCCTAATATCCAAGTGCCCGTAATTTAGAGCTCGGAAACCGTTTGCGAGTTATATATTTATAAACTAATTTTTTTTCCGACAAATATATTTTCATATCCATTAAAACGTCTTTTACTCGAAATAAACGGAACGAAATCGCCAAAAAAAAAATGAAAAACGGGAAAAAAGGGGTGCAACACGAGGACTTCCCAGGAGGTCACCCATCCTAGTACTACTCTCGCCCAAGCACGCTTAACTGCGGAGTTCTGATGGGATCCGGTGCATTAGTGCTGGTATGATCGCACCCATCAAGTCTCGGTAAGAATTTGTTTATATGCGTATTTGCCCCATCAGAAACTCCAAACATTCCAAAGCTCGTAAATTCGCAATCGAGACACCGATTTCGAGCCTTCTTCTTCCCGGATGGTTTTATTCCCCGTCCCGGTATCGTACGATTCACAAGCGGGACCGCCGGTAGTAAAAGCGCGGTGAACTCGCAACGAAAAAGTGACAAAATATTTAAGAAATCCGCGCAACACTTGAAAATATAAAGGCCATCCATGACAGCCACGCTTCCGCGGGGAGTTCCGACTGGTTCCGATGTCATTTTCTGCGTGCATGGACGCACCGCTGCACTCTTCTCTCGAACAATTAGTTCGTTCCGCGTGCATGGACGCACCGCTGCACCCTTCACTCGAACAATTCGTTCGTATGCGCATCGACCCTCCTCAATGGATCCTAATATCCAAGTGCCCGTAATTTAGAGCTCGGAAACCGTTTGCGAGTTATATATTTATAAACTAATTTTTTTTCCGACAAATATATTTTCATATCCATTAAAACGTCTTTTACTCGAAATAAACGGAACGAAATCGCCAAAAAAAAAATGAAAAACGGGAAAAAAGGGGTGCAACACGAGGACTTCCCAGGAGGTCACCCATCCTAGTACTACTCTCGCCCAAGCACGCTTAACTGCGGAGTTCTGATGGGATCCGGTGCATTAGTGCTGGTATGATCGCACCCATCAAGTCTCGGTAAGAATTTGTTTATATGCGTATTTGCCCCATCAGAAACTCCAAACATTCCAAAGCTCGTAAATTCGCAATCGAGACACCGATTTCGAGCCTTCTTCTTCCCGGATGGTTTTATTCCCCGTCCCGGTATCGTACGATTCACAAGCGGGACCGCCGGTAGTAAAAGCGCGGTGAACTCGCAACGAAAAAGTGACAAAATATTTAAGAAATCCGCGCAACACTTGAAAATATAAAGGCCATCCATGACAGCCACGCTTCGCGCGGAGTTCCGACTGGTTCCGATGTCATTTTCTGCGTGCATGGACGCACCGCTGCACTCTTCTCTCGAACAATTAGTTCGTTCCGCGTGCATGGACGCACCGCTGCACCCTTCACTCGAACAATTCGTTCGTATGCGCATCGACCCTCCTCAATGGATCCTAATATCCAAGTGCCCGTAATTTAGAGCTCGGAAACCGTTTGCGAGTTATATATTTATAAACTAATTTTTTTTCCGACAAATATATTTTCATATCCATTAAAACGTCTTTTACTCGAAATAAACGGAACGAAATCGCCAAAAAAAAAATGAAAAACGGGAAAAAAGGGGTGCAACACGAGGACTTCCCAGGAGGTCACCCATCCTAGTACTACTCTCGCCCAAGCACGCTTAACTGCGGAGTTCTGATGGGATCCGGTGCATTAGTGCTGGTATGATCGCACCCATCAAGTCTCGGTAAGAATTTGTTTATATGCGTATTTGCCCCATCAGAAACTCCAAACATTCCAAAGCTCGTAAATTCGCAATCGAGACACCGATTTCGAGCCTTCTTCTTCCCGGATGGTTTTATTCCCCGTCCCGGTATCGTACGATTCACAAGCGGGACCGCCGGTAGTAAAAGCGCGGTGAACTCGCAACGAAAAAGTGACAAAATATTTAAGAAATCCGCGCAACACTTGAAAATATAAAGGCCATCCATGACAGCCACGCTTCCGCGGGGAGTTCCGACTGGTTCCGATGTCATTTTCTGCGTGCATGGACGCACCGCTGCACTCTTCTCTCGAACAATTCGTTCGTTCCGCGTGCATGGACGCACCGCTGCACCCTTCACTCGAACAATTCGTTCGTATGCGCATCGACCCTCCTCAATGGATCCTAATATCCAAGTGCCCGTAATTTAGAGCTCGGAAACCGTTTGCGAGTTATATATTTATAAACTAATTTTTTTTCCGACAAATATATTTTCATATCCATTAAAACGTCTTTTACTCGAAATAAACGGAACGAAATCGCCAAAAAAAAATGAAAAACGGGAAAAAAGGGGTGCAACACGAGGACTTCCCAGGAGGTCACCCATCCTAGTACTACTCTCGCCCAAGCACGCTTAACTGCGGAGTTCTGATGGGATCCGGTGCATTAGTGCTGGTATGATCGCACCCATCAAGTCTCGGTAAGAATTTGTTTATATGCGTATTTGCCCCATCAGAAACTCCAAACATTCCAAAGCTCGTAAATTCGCAATCGAGACACCGATTTCGAGCCTTCTTCTTCCCGGATGGTTTTATTCCCCGTCCCGGTATCGTACGATTCACAAGCGGGACCGCCGGTAGTAAAAGCGCGGTGAACTCGCAACGAAAAAGTGACAAAATATTTAAGAAATCCGCGCAACACTTGAAAATATAAAGGCCATCCATGACAGCCACGCTTCCGCGGGGAGTTCCGATGTAATTTTCTGCGTGCATGGACGCACCGCTGCACTCTTCTCTCGAACAATTCGTTCGTTCCGCGTGCATGGACGCACCGCTGCACCCTTCACTCGAACAATTCGTTCGTATGCGCATCGACCCTCCTCAATGGATCCTAATATCCAAGTGCCCGTAATTTAGAGCTCGGGAACCGTTTGCGAGTTATATATTTATAAACTAATTTTTTTTCCGACAAATATATTTTCATATCCATTAAAACGTCTTTTACTCGAAATAAACGGAACGAAATCGCCAAAAAAAAAATGAAAAACGGGAAAAAAGGGGTGCAACACGAGGACTTCCCAGGAGGTCACCCATCCTAGTACTACTCTCGCCCAAGCACGCTTAACTGCGGAGTTCTGATGGGATCCGGTGCATTAGTGCTGGTATGATCGCACCCATCAAGTCTCGGTAAGAATTTGTTTATATGCGTATTTGCCCCATCAGAAACTCCAAACATTCCAAAGCTCGTAAATTCGCAATCGAGACACCGATTTCGAGCCTTCTTCTTCCCGGATGGTTTTATTCCCCGTCCCGGTATCGTACGATTCACAAGCGGGACCGCCGGTAGTAAAAGCGCGGTGAACTCGCAACGAAAAAGTGACAAAATATTTAAGAAATCCGCGCAACACTTGAAAATATAAAGGCCATCCATGACAGCCACGCTTCCGCGGGGAGTTCCGACTGTTCCGATGTAATTTTCTGCGTGCATGGACGCACCGCTGCACTCTTCTCTCGAACAATTCGTTCGTTCCGCGTGCATGGACGCACCGCTGCACCCTTCACTCGAACAATTCGTTCGTATGCGCATCGACCCTCCTCAATGGATCCTAATATCCAAGTGCCCGTAATTTAGAGCTCGGAAACCGTTTGCGAGTTATATATTTATAAACTAATTTTTTTTCCGACAAATATATTTTCATATCCATTAAAACGTCTTTTACTCGAAATAAACGGAACGAAATCGCAAAAAAAAAATGAAAAACGGGAAAAAAGGGGTGCAACACGAGGACTTCCCAGGAGGTCACCCATCCTAGTACTACTCTCGCCCAAGCACGCTTAACTGCGGAGTTCTGATGGGATCCGGTGCATTAGTGCTGGTATGATCGCACCCATCAAGTCTCGGTAAGAATTTGTTTATATGCGTATTTGCCCCATCAGAAACTCCAAACATTCCAAAGCTCGTAAATTCGCAATCGAGACACCGATTTCGAGCCTTCTTCTTCCCGGATGGTTTTATTCCCCGTCCCGGTATCGTACGATTCACAAGCGGGACCGCCGGTAGTAAAAGCGCGGTGAACTCGCAACGAAAAAGTGACAAAATATTTAAGAAATCCGCGCAACACTTGAAAATATAAAGGCCATCCATGACAGCCACGCTTCCGCGGGGAGTTCCGACTGGTTCCGATGTCATTTTCTGCGTGCATGGACGCACCGCTGCACTCTTCTCTCGAACAATTAGTTCGTTCCGCGTGCATGGACGCACCGCTGCACCCTTCACTCGAACAATTCGTTCGTATGCGCATCGACCCTCCTCAATGGATCCTAATATCCAAGTGCCCGTAATTTAGAGCTCGGAAACCGTTTGCGAGTTATATATTTATAAACTAATTTTTTTTCCGACAAATATATTTTCATATCCATTAAAACGTCTTTTACTCGAAATAAACGGAACGAAATCGCCAAAAAAAAAATGAAAAACGGGAAAAAAGGGGTGCAACACGAGGACTTCCCAGGAGGTCACCCATCCTAGTACTACTCTCGCCCAAGCACGCTTAACTGCGGAGTTCTGATGGGATCCGGTGCATTAGTGCTGGTATGATCGCACCCATCAAGTCTCGGTAAGAATTTGTTTATATGCGTATTTGCCCCATCAGAAACTCCAAACATTCCAAAGCTCGTAAATTCGCAATCGAGACACCGATTTCGAGCCTTCTTCTTCCCGGATGGTTTTATTCCCCGTCCCGGTATCGTACGATTCACAAGCGGGACCGCCGGTAGTAAAAGCGCGGTGAACTCGCAACGAAAAAGTGACAAAATATTTAAGAAATCCGCGCAACACTTGAAAATATAAAGGCCATCCATGACAGCCACGCTTCCGCGGGAGTTCCGACTGGTTCCGATGTCATTTTCTGCGTGCATGGACGCACCGCTGCACTCTTCTCTCGAACAATTAGTTCGTTCCGCGTGCATGGACGCACCGCTGCACCCTTCACTCGAACAATTCGTTCGTATGCGCATCGACCCTCCTCAATGGATCCTAATATCCAAGTGCCCGTAATTTAGAGCTCGGAAACCGTTTGCGAGTTATATATTTATAAACTAATTTTTTTTCCGACAAATATATTTTCATATCCATTAAAACGTCTTTTACTCGAAATAAACGGAACGAAATCGCCAAAAAAAAAATGAAAAACGGGAAAAAAGGGGTGCAACACGAGGACTTCCCAGGAGGTCACCCATCCTAGTACTACTCTCGCCCAAGCACGCTTAACTGCGGAGTTCTGATGGGATCCGGTGCATTAGTGCTGGTATGATCGCACCCATCAAGTCTCGGTAAGAATTTGTTTATATGCGTATTTGCCCCATCAGAAACTCCAAACATTCCAAAGCTCGTAAATTCGCAATCGAGACACCGATTTCGAGCCTTCTTCTTCCCGGATGGTTTTATTCCCCGTCCCGGTATCGTACGATTCACAAGCGGGACCGCCGGTAGTAAAAGCGCGGTGAACTCGCAACGAAAAAGTGACAAAATATTTAAGAAATCCGCGCAACACTTGAAAATATAAAGGCCATCCATGACAGCCACGCTTCCGCGGGAGTTCCGACTGTTCCGATGTCATTTTCTGCGTGCATGGACGCACCGCTGCACTCTTCTCTCGAACAATTAGTTCGTTCCGCGTGCATGGACGCACCGCTGCACCCTTCACTCGAACAATTCGTTCGTATGCGCATCGACCCTCCTCAATGGATCCTAATATCCAAGTGCCCGTAATTTAGAGCTCGGGAACCGTTTGCGAGTTATATATTTATAAACTAATTTTTTTTCCGACAAATATATTTTCATATCCATTAAAACGTCTTTTACTCGAAATAAACGGAACGAAATCGCCAAAAAAAAATGAAAAACGGGAAAAAAGGGGTGCAACACGAGGACTTCCCAGGAGGTCACCCATCCTAGTACTACTCTCGCCCAAGCACGCTTAACTGCGGAGTTCTGATGGGATCCGGTGCATTAGTGCTGGTATGATCGCACCCATCGAGTCTCGGTAAGAATTTGTTTATATGCGTATTTGCACCATCAGAAACTCCAAACATTCCAAAGCTCGTAAATTCGCAATCGAGACACCGATTTCGAGCCTTCTTCTTCCCGGATGTTTTATTCCCCGTCCCGGTATCGTACGATTCACAAGCGGGACCGCCGGTAGTAAAAGCGCGGTGAACTCGCAACGAAAAAGTGACAAAATATTTAAGAAATCCGCGCAACACTTGAAAATATAAAGGCCATCCATGACAGCCACGCTTCCGCGGGGAGTTCGGCCGACTGGTTCCGATGTCATTTTC
>JPXE02000345.1:6445-19470 GCA_000753965.2 Amaranthus hypochondriacus | reverse complement strand
AATTAAGCAATATTTATTAATTTGAATAAATTAGTAAATAATCAATAATTAGCTAATAAATTTTACTAAAGTTCTAGAAGTCATATAATAATTTTATAGCTCATTTTAACTAATAAATTTCATGTATAATATTTTTTATATTTTTTATATAGACATTTTATCGATAAATCAAATAAAATCGGTTTAAAATTATTTAAGTCCAAATAAATTAATATAAAAACTTTTATGATGTTCAAGAAACTATTTTAAGGAATATAAAATTTTAAATAACCATAAAAACCGTGTGGGGTATTTTTAATAATTAATATTGTTATTTTACCGATAAACCGAATAAAATTTATTTAAGTCCATATATGGTCACGAAAATCCATATAAATTTTACATGTGTATACTGTTTATATAAGTGTCTATAAAATTTTTCATGCTCAAAAGACGTCATTTAGTATTTATTTTGTATTTTACCGTTTTCTAACTTACCGTTATTAATAACCGAGTAAAAATTATTAAGGTCTTAAACGTCAACAAAATCTTCTCAAAATTTTACCAAATTTATTTACTGTCCATATGAGTATGTGATAAAAATTTCAAGTTCATATGCATTCATTTGGTAATTATTTTATATTTTACTATTTAACAATTTACCGATAAACAATTTAACGATTACTCAAAAAATCATGAAAAATTCCAAATTAAATATATTCTGGCCAAATTTTGTTGGAGACATTATAATATGATTTTATTAATTATTTTGATGATCAAGAGTTTATCTAATACCATATTTCATAATAAGAGTATTTAACACCTTAAAACCCATTAAAATATCGATTTAACGAATAAATTTCAACAAAATTATTCAAGAGATTATTTTAACATATAGCTACTGGAAATTACTCTTAAAATGCATTTTAAATATTTTCTAAGTCCATAAAACCATTTCCATCACAATTACTTTCACAAAGTAGTGTAAATCATGCCTTTAAACATACAACAATTCATAAAATCACATGCATGATGCCCACAATAATAATACATGTAATAAATCATTGCATACTCAAAATTATCATTTTGATATCATTTTTCAAGATTTAAGAACTTCTTTTGGGAATTTATTTTTTTAAAAACAAGTTTATACAAAACTTTCCCAACTTGTTCTTAAACCTTTAAAAATCACCCCATGTGACATACCTCGACTCCAAGCCTATATAAGTATTTCGTAAGCTCCTACGTAAGCTCCGATGCGTTCTTAGAAGTGGTTCCAACTTCGGGTCCTTGCCCTTCAAGCCTCAACTCCAACTCTTCAACTAAACATATTGCATTCATCCAAAAATCAATAATAATTTTGGATTTCTAACATGCACTTAACTTTCCTTAGTTGGAGTTGTTAAACTAATACTTGTGATGATTTTAACATATTTGGAGTATACTTATTATGTTGAGCAACATACTTAATCAAGTCTCATAATTTTACTTAAATTTTAAAGTAAGAAAATATATAAGTTTGTGAAAAGAACATTTTCTTTTCTTTTACTTTCTATTATAATCGATTTTTTTTATAGAGGTTTTATAAGTGATAATTTTTCTTAGTTTTAGATACAAAAATATCCATATTAAAATGATCTTAGTTTATAGAAAGATTCATGTAAGAGTGTTCTTCATGAACAAGTTTTAACAAAAACTAGTGGAATAAAGAAATGATCATAACTTACTCTATGCTTGGTGGATTTCTTCAAGTTTGGTGTCTATGGAAAGCTCTTGAAATGAAGATTATTTTTATGGAATATTTGAGTTTATAAACATAAATTTTCAGAAGTTTTAGATGGGTTTTTGAAGAAGATTTGATGAGAAAAGAAGGTGTTTTAGTAGTTGAATGTTTGAAGGATGCTAGTGTTTGTTCATGGATGAACTTGGGAGCAATGTGTTGGGTGTTTATGGCTGAATTCTTATTCAGAAAATAGAGTGTTGTTGCTTCAAATATTAGTCTCTTGCATGCTTGTAATGATGTATAATCTAGGTTAGAACAAAAGGGGTTTTGGGTAGAGTGTTTTGCTTGAGTATGTAAGTGTATAAAAGGCTATAAGAGGTTTGGGACAGCTATTGGGGCTGCTGTTTGGGCTGTTTTGGAGGTGGTTTTTGTCTCATTTTGATCTATTATAGTGTAGGAAAGGTTTATCTAAGATAGTTTAAAGTTTGGGTAAAAATTGTTGTACATGTAACAAGTTATGTAACTTGTATTATATGTTTAAAAATCACTTGTATATGTGTATGAAATATTTAATTTACTCCCATCATGTTTAAATAATATGCTCGGGTAATAATTAAAATTTTCTCGAACTATTATCGGTAGTTGCTCAACTTTAAGTTTTACCTCCAAAGTTTACGTTTCTTGTTACGATTCATAACCACGTTACGATTTAACAAGTTTCTAATCATCGTAGAAATTTTTCAAATTTCTACCATCACTAATTAAATTTTAATTAGTGAATGACAAATATTAAGGAAAAAAAAAAAATTAGGCGCTAAAAATGACTAATGAAATCTCATTAATAATGCGACTGTTTCAGTCTTCCCTTCTTACAAGAGTTTCGTCCTCGAAACTAACTCAAACTAATGGCTATAAATACATCACTCAAATAAGTAAGGGTATCTAATTAACATGTCGTCCTCTTTTTCCCAAGTAGCACTGTCGTCATCCTGTCCACTCCATAACACTTTCACAAGTGGAATCGTGCGGCTACGGAGTTTTCTAACCTCTCGACCTACGATCCTTACAGGCTTCTCCTCATACTGCAAGCTCTCAACAAGTTGAATCGGCTCATGCTGGAGAATGTGTGATGGATCAAATACATACCGACGCAATTGTGATACATGGAACACATTGTGAACCTTAGCTAACTGTGGTGGTAGTGCTAACTCATAAGCTACTTCCCCAACTCTGCGCAAAATCTCATAGGGTCCAATGTACCGAGGATCAAGCTTCCCTTGCATTCCGAACCTCTTGACTCCCTTCGTTGGCGAGACTTTAAGGAACACCTTCTCACCGACTTGGAACTCAAGTTTCCTCCTCCTACGATCTGCGTAGGATTTCTGTCGATCTTGGGCAGCCTTCATCCGATCTCTAATGATTCTGACTTGTTCTGCAGTCTCTCTTATCATCTCTGGTCCAACGACCACGCCGGGCCTCCCGGTATCCCAGCAAAGCGGTGTCCTACACCTTTGGCCATACAAGGCCTCATACGGAGCCATACCAATACTACTCTGGTAACTATTGTTGTAAGAGAATTCTACCAATGGTAAGATGTCCTCCCACGAACACTGGAAATCAAGGGCACATGCCCGAAGCATATCCTCTAGAGTCTGGATGGTCCTCTCTGTCTGCCCATCTGTAGCTGGGTGAAAAGCGGTGCTGTAATTAAGGGTTGTGCCGAATGCCCTTTGTAGCTCATTCCAAAATCGAGCCACAAATTTTGTATCCCGATCTGAAACTATTGTCTTCGGTACACCATGTAGTCTAAGTACTTCTTTCACATAAGCATCGGCTAGTTGTTTTGCTTTCCAAGTTACTTTAGCAGGAATAAATCTGGCAGTCTTAGTGAGTCGATCAACAATCACCCAAATAGAATCGTTTCCCCTTCTCGAACGTGGCAATCCCACAACAAAGTCCATACTCACTGATTCCCACTTCCACTCAGGCACAGGAAGTGGTTGCAATTCCCCTGGAGTGCGCTGATGGTCAATCTTGACTTGCTGACATACTAGACATCGAGCTATGAAATCCTCGACATCCTTCTTCATGTTCATCCACCAAAAGTATTGTTTCAGATCTGCTAGCATCTTATCCCGTCCTGGGTGGACAGAATACATAGTCGAATGTGCCTCCTTGAGTATTTTCTCTATCAATTCAGGATCTCGGGGCACGCATAACCTTCCCTCTAGATGAATGCTCCCATCTTTAGCAATGCTGAAGTCTTTAACCGCACCCTTTTCAATACCAATTTTCAACTCGGACAAGAAGTCATCATACTGTTGTAGCTCACGTATCTCCTCATGTAGACTCGGCATTGTACTCATAGCATTGAGAACACTATCATATGATCCCTTCTTAACCACAATCAATTCTAGCTCCTTCATCTCCTTATAGATCTCGTAGGGTACTGAAATTAGTCCATTTATGACCATCCTCGGTTTTCGGCTTAAGGCATCTGCTACACGGTTTGCTTTTCCGGGATGATACTCCAAAGTGAGGTCATAATCTTTCATCAATTCTAGCCACCTTCTCTGCCTCATGTTAAGCTCCTTCTGTGTAAACAGATAAGTCAAACTCTTGTGATCGGTGTAGATCTTGCAAGTAGTGCCGTAGAGATAATGCCTCCAAATTTTTAAGGCAAATATAACTCCTGCTAATTCCAAATCGTGCACCGGGTAGTTCTTTTCATTTGGCCTCAATTGTCTCGATGCGTAGGCAATCACCTTCCCCTCTTGCATGAGTACACAACCCAAGCCTTCTAAAGATGCATCACTGTATACCGTGAACTCTTTCCCATCCTCAGGCAATACTAGCACTGGAGCCGTTGTCAACCTCTTCTTCAATTCTAGGAAAGCATCTTCGCACTTTTGTGACCACACAAACTTGGTATTCTTTCGGACCAAACTGGTGATCGGTAGTGCTATCTTAGAAAACCCATCAACATATCTTCGGTAATAACCTGCCAAACCCATAAAGCTTCTAACCTCAGTTACACTAGTCGGTGCTGGCCAATCAATGATAGTCTTTATCTTCTCGGGGTCCACCGTTATGCCATCTTTGGAGATTACATGACCTAAAAAGACAACTCGATCCAACCAGAATTCACACTTGCTCAACTTCCCATAAAAGCTTCTTTCCCTCAATCGTGTCAATACCAATCTTAAGTGCTCCTCATGATCTTTCTCGTTCTTAGAGTACACCAAGATATCATCAATGAAAACCACTACAAACTTATCAAGATAGTCGTGGAATGTTCGATTCATCAAGTCCATGAATGCTGCAGGGGCATTGGTTAACCCAAACGGCATCACTCTAAACTCATAGTGCCCATACCTGGTGCGAAAAGCAGTTTTAGGTATGTCTTCTTCCGCTATCCTCAACTGATGGTAACCAGATCTCAGGTCAATTTTAGAGAAAACTCCGGCTCCTTTCAACTGGTCAAATAGATCATCGATTCTAGGAAGTGGGTACTTGTTCTTGATTGTGATTTTATTCAGCTCCCGATAGTCAATACATAGCCTCAAAGACCCATCTTTCTTCTTCACAAACAACACTGGAGCTCCCCATGGTGATACACTTGGTCTGATAAACCCTTTATCTTGTAACTCCTCGAGTTGGGTTTTTAGTTCAGTCAACTCAAGTGGTGCCATTCTATATGGTGCCTTTGAAATCGGGCTTGACCCTGGAACTAGGTCAATGTGAAAATCAATCTCTCTCTTTGGAGGTAACCCAGGTAGATCATCGGGGAATACGTCAGAAAATTCTCGCACTATCAAGATTTGGCTTAAGTCGACCTCCTTGTATGTTGATTCGCTCATGTGGTAGACATAGGCTTCCCCACCTCTCTTTGGAAAGGTGGTAAGCCTCTCGATCATCTCTGGCTCAATATTAGGTATGGTCCCATCACTAAAAGCTACTCGATCCCCTGGATTGTTCCCAATCTTTACATTTCTCTCATAGCACTCAATCACTGCCCTGTGTTTACCTAGCCAGTCCATTCCCAGAATAACATCAAACCCTCCTAAGTCAAATACAATCAGGTCTACATGGAACTCCTTACCCTGGATCACTAATGGGCAATCAATCAACTTTGTATTACATGATACCGTTGATCCATCGGGTAAATCAACTCTATGCATTATAGGGCATACATTAACAGAACAGTTCAAGGATCTCACGAATGACTTAGAAACATAAGACTTGTCGGCCCCGGAATCAAATAAGACTCGGGCGGACTTACCAAGCAATAACAGTAATCCGGAAATGACTTTACCTTCTGTTTTAGGAACCAAGGTGTTAGGCTCCCCAGCTGCAGTAATGGCAAAGAATTTTCCTCCTCCGGGCGCTGGTTCCCTTGGCCTCCAGAAGATGAGGCTCTATTGCCGCCTTTATATTCAAGGCGGAGCTGAGAGTTGTTACGCTGGTTCCCTTGATTTCCTGAGTAACGTGCTCCACCATTCCGGGTTTCCCCGATTCTTGCCCCAACAATCTCGAGCTAAATGACCTGGTTTTCCACAATTCAGACACACAGCTTTACCCTCACAGTTGATTCCCTTTGAGTGCCATTTCTTGCATCTGTTGCACAATTGACTTTTTAACGGATTGGAGTTTTGTGGGTTTTTGTTGCTGCTGAAGCGGTTTTGGTTCTGGAAGTTTCTGGGGTTTTGGTTCTGATTCCCCTTGAAGTTTCCCTCAGCTCTAGGCTTCTTGCTCTGACCTCCCTGGTCTCCACCCGATCTCTTTTTCCTCATATCTTCCTCTCTCTTGCAGACCATTTCTTTCTCCACAGCATGTTCATACATAGCTTGAAAAGACTCATATTGGCCCATCAACTTTTGGTAGCTGAAGTTGAGACCATTGTAGAAACGATCCATCTTTTTCTTTTCATCAAGCACATAGTCTGGAGCAAATCGAGCCAACTCTAAGAATTTGTTAGCGTATTCAGTAACGCTAAGAGAATGCTGCCTCAGGTAAAGAAATTCTGATTCTTTTTGTCTCTGTAGAGCTGCTGGGTAGAACCTCTCCCTTAGTTTCTTCAAGAAATCTTCCCATCTCCAACTTGTGGGTTGTGCTGCTCCACCAGCAGATGTGGAGGCAGACGAGACACCCTTTAGGGCTCTCCACCAAAGCTCTGCAGGTCCCACTAAATAGAATGCTGCAAGTTTAACCTTCATATTTTCTGGGCAGTTCACAACCTCAAGAATTTTCTCAGTTTCATTGATCCAATCTTCAAGGACAACTGGATCTGTAGCACCATTGTAGGTCTTAGGCCTGTGTGTAGCAAGCCTTTTGTAGAACTTAGTCTCGTCATCCCACTAGCATGTTGGTTGGCTATAAGCTGAACTAATTGAGCATTGGTCTCTTGTATGACTCTAAGTTGCTCTGTTAAGATATTCAGCTGGGCTTGGGGATCCATTCCTACCCCGATTTCCTCTTGGTTCCTGCCATGAGGTAATAACTAATTAATAATTATGCCTTTAAGACAAATAGGTATGCACATGCATAACACTCTTTCTTAATTCTTATTGACTTAGTAACTTACTAACTTGTCAATTTCCATCTCATTCGATATTCCAACACTTTTAATGATGACTTTACCCTCAACTTAATGTACCGTCATGCTTAGGCAACTTAGCCACATAATTAGATCATCACTTGCTTACTAAGAACCTTTAAGACTTCTAGTTTACTAATGGTACTTAGTTAATTATTTGATTTAAGTTAGACTTACAACTTAAATCATTTCTTTACCAATAATCCTTAATTTAAATTTATTTCCTAATTACTTTCATTGGTTACTCCAAACTTCAACTTCTCTAAGTTAGACTAGTTATCTAATTTTCCAAATATTTTAGACAAGCTTCCAAAACCTTGGCTCTGATACCAACTGTAACCGCCCTGAATTATGAAGGCAAAGACTAATTGGAATTTAGTATTAATCAAGCGGAAGCTTGCTTTTGCCAACACAATAAAGGGGATTACTTAAAGGATAAACCAATGTCCAAGTAGAATACTTGAACCACAACCAAAGCAATATAACGGAAGTCTTAACTGTCTAAAATAAAGGAAAATTACAACCATATCGAAATAAGTCCAAAGTTCAAATTACATCCTTAAAATAGTCCAAACCTAAACAACCAAACTAATAGTCTCTCAAATACAATAAAGAGATCTAAACAAAAGGGGAGTCATACTCCAACTCGGGTTCATCTTCCGCTCGCATATCCATTCTTCGTCGAGGTGCCATAGGGGTTTACTCTAAAAACAAAACCATTGAAAAACATACAAAGCATAGTATCAGCAAAAAGGCTGAGTATAAACACACTAGTGTCCGTCAAACAAGTTGCTAAAAACCTTTTCGATTTGAGTAAATTCATTTTGAAAGATGCTTTTCATTTGATAAATCATATTATCATTCAAACCCAGTTCAATGGTTCTATAGTAATTTCAAATTCTCAATTTTCATTATAAATCTTACGATCTCAATGGATCCAATCAATTTCAAACTCATATCATAAGTTTTCATGGGTACTCTGTGAGTCATCCTGTGACTCGTTTGGTAGTCGGTCTACCGTCCGCGACATGTCCGGCAAGTGTAACACAATGGTATTGTGAACAATAAGCGCTCAGCATTGGTGAGCCGTTTAATCATGCACACAACATTTGTTGTGGCATATGTACCCGCCATTTAGGCTAAAACATTTTTGTATATAATATATACCTTGTAATTTCAATAGCATTTAAAAAGTCAAAAATATTAACTTTTTCCTTATAATAAACGTCTTTTATTTGCAACATAGCAAAACATACTTTCTTTACAATATAGCAATAATCAAATCATAATATTTCCCACATGGGTAAAACATGCTTAGCATAATCATATCATCAAACATAACCTTTGTATTATATTGGGGCATCACTAACATGTATGGAAATGCATCGCAACAAAAAGTGATTAAAAAATTCAAGACGATTTTTCAAGGAAACCACTAAAATGTTTAGTTTCAATCAAAGAGTTTTGAAATTAATTCAAAATAACTATGATATAGTTCATAAGTCTTTAAAATCATTATGACAAAAGATTTCATAAAACACTATTTCCTTAAATACGAAATAGTTTTGCCGATAATAAAATCGATAATTGATTTACAAAAATACATATTAATTCTCCAACAAGGCTCAAATTAATCAAGTCATTATAATACCTTAATTAAAATGAGTTTAAGGTTGTCCCATCATATTATGATTGGTTATGCCACTTATAATGATTTTATGATTATTTTCGACGATTTAGGTATTTACCGTTATTTAAATGGTATTTTAAGTCCAAAAAAAAAATTATAAGCCATCTAAGTAAAACTTATTTTATACTATGAGGCAGTAGGTTACTAACAAAATTAAAGTTTTTGATATAGGTCTATTTTTACTCAAATTTAATTAACAATATTACACCTTTAAATAATTAAGCAATATTTATTAATTTGATAAATTAGTAAATAATCAATAATTAGCTTAATAAAATTTTACTAAAGTTCTAGAAGTCATATAATAATTTTATAGTTCATTTTAACTAATAAATTTCATGTATAATATTTTATATTTTTTTATATAGACATTTTATCGATAAATCAATAAAATCGGTTGAAAATTATTTAAGTCCAAATAAATTAATATAAAAACTTTTATGATGTTCAAGAAACTATTTTAAGGAATATAAAATTTTAATGAACCATGAAAAACCGTGTGGGGTATTTTTAATAATTAATATTGTTATTTTACCGATAACCCGAATAAAATTTATTTAAGTCTATATATGGTCACGAAAATCCATATAAATTTTTAGACATGTGTATACTGTTTATATAAGTGTCTCATAAATTTTTTTATGCTCAAAAGACGTCATTTAGTATTTATTTTGTATTTTACCATTTTCTAACTTACCGATTATTAATAACCGAGTAAAAATTGTTAAGGTCCTTAAACGTCGACAAAATCTTCTCAAAATTTTACCAAATATAATTACTGTCCATATGAGTATGTGATAAAAATTTCAAGTTCATATGCATTCATTTGGTAATTATTTTATATTTTACCAAATTGAAAGCATTGAAGGCACCTCTGAGAAACTGGAGTAAAGAGAAATTTGAATGCTTAGAAAATAAGATTAACAAGCTCGAGAATGTAGTACACGATTTGCAGCTCACAGGTGAATCTAGACAGTTGAATGATATGGAAAGTGCACGACTTCGCACGGCCCAGAGTCATCTTAATGCTTGGATGATCAGAAGGGAGAGAGTATGGAGACAAAAGGCTCGGGCATATGGTTTCAGCATGAAAGATCATAACACGAAATTCTTTCATACATCCACTATGATCAGGAGAAAGAGAAATGAGATCACACAGCTGGAGCTTGAGGGCAGGCGTGTATCAGGGGTTGATAATCTAAAACATGAGCTTAACAGGTACATTGCAAACCGCTTTTCACAGCCTAACACACCGGAGGTGAACTTTGAGTTGGATGACCACCCTAGACTTTCTGAGGAACAAGTTGCTTTCCTTGAGGCACTACCGTCAAGGGAGGAGGTGAAATCTGCAGTCTGGGCATGTGGTATTGATAAAGCGCCAGGGTATGACGGCTTCAACTTCAAGTTTATCAGGGAAATGTGGGAAAAGATTAAGGAGGATATATATAGCTTCGTTATTAGATTTTTGGAGAAGGGTGATAATGCGAGGGCCATCAACATAACATGGGTGACATTGATTCCTAAAAAAGCAAACCCACAGTCTATTGAGGACTTCCGCCCGATTAGTATGGTTGGAGCGCTGTACAAGATTATATCAAAATTGCTTGCGTTGCGATTGAAGGGGGTCATTGCCCCCCTTATCGATGAATCACAGAGTGCATTCGTTATGGACAGACAAATACTTGATGGAGTGTTAGTTGCTAACGAAGCAATTGGGTGGCTGAAGAGGAAAAAGATCCCTGGTGCTCTTTTAAAGCTAGACTTCCAGAAGGCTTATGATTCGGTTCGATGGTCCTTCCTTGAACAGGTGATGCAGAGGTTAGGATTTGGGAGAAAATGGATCAAGTGGATTATGACATGTGTTTGTTCGGCATCATTGTCGGTGATTCTAAATGGGTCCCCCTTGAAACCTGTGAAGATGGAGAGGGGCTTGCGACAAGGAGATCCACTTTCACCATACTTGTTCATACTCGTGAGTGAAGTTCTGGCGAGCTTACTCAAACGAGCTGAAGTGCTCGATATTATTGAAGGGGTTGAAGTGGGAAAGGATAAAGTCCGTCTGAAACATCTACAGTTCGCAGATGATACCTTGATCTTTGTTCCGAAAAATAACGATGTGGTTAGGAATTATTTTAGGATACTCGACGTCTTTGCCATTATGTCGGGCCTCAGCCTAAATTACAGCAAGTCGAGCATCATATCATGGAGTTCACAGGATCATGAGTGGGCCAATTCTATTGCTAGAAGTATGGGGTGCAATCATCTATCTTGTCCGGTATCATACTTGGGCCTGCCTCTTGGGGATAATATGAAACGGAGCTCTGCGTGGAAACCGGTGATATCAAAGATCGAGAGCAAACTGACATCTTGGAAGGCAAAGATACTATCCAGAGCAGGGAGGTTGACACTGTTGAAGAGTGTACTTAATAGCCTTCCGGTATATTTCATGAGTATGTTTCGTATGCCTAAGGTGATCGCCCAGAAAATTGTGAAGTTGCAGAGAAGATTCTTTTGGGGGGTAACAGCTAGCAATCACATGATCACACCTCCTGTGAAATGGGAGTGCATTGAGCTCCCGAAGAGCTTAGGCGGGTTAGGAGTGGGAAACATCTTGCAGAAGAATCTCGTACTCTTGTTCAAATGGTGGTGGAGGTTCTCTGGTTGCGATGATACATTATGGAAGAAGATTCTCATCTCGGTTCATAACATTAAAGGTCTCAAAGCCACGTTTGAGAACCTTGGGAGCATTAAGCATGGCACTTTGGCTCAGTTGATGGTGAATGATGAAGAGACTAAGAAAGTTAGAGATATAGTTGAAGGCAGGATACAAATTGAGGTAGGAAATGGGAGATCAACGAGGTTCTGGCATGATAGGTGGACATCTGAGGGGCCACTGAAAGTCATCTTTCCTAGACTTTTCCAGGTTTCAACCCAACAGGATTGTACTATTGAGCAAGTGGGTGTCTGGTTGGATAACCAATGGGTATGGCAATTACTTTGGAGGAGAAGAATATTTGATTGGGAGACAGGAGAGCTTGAAAGATTGAATCTCATCCTCGAGCAGAATAGTCCAATACGTAATAGAAGTGACACGGTGACTTGGAAAGGTGCAGAGTGTCAAAAGTACCCAATCAAAACGATTGTAGCAGAATTGGTTGAAGCAGATACACCTATAATCCCCAAAGAGATATCAGCCTATATGTGGAGCATCAAGGTTCCCCCAAGAGTTCACCTTACTCTGTGGATGGCAAGCCTTGAGAGATTGAAAACTGGTGATTTTTTTGCAGACAAACAGTTGATAGACCCATCACAAGCAGGGTGCCCGTTTTGTAATGGCGAGATGGAAACAAATTCCCATGTACTCTTTACTTGTAGCTTTTCTTGGAGATTGTGGATGGAAATCCTCAGATGGTGGGGAATATCTGGAGTACTCCCGAATAGGTGTATCCCCTTTATGTACTCATGGAAGCGACTGGCACATAGTAGAAAAGGTAGTAAAGTATGGCATCTTATTCTGGGCTGTGTGATTTGGTCGATATGGTTTGAGCGAAACAGAATCAAGTTTGAAGGGAGATCACTGGATGTGGGGCTGTCGATATACACTCTGAAGACTAGGGTCTGCACCTGGGTAAAGGAGCTTTTGGGGATGGACCTGGTATCCTCTACAGTAGCTGTTACCAATGACGGCATACTACGTCTTTTGTAGTATATTATCCTGTATTAGGGGCATGTGGTTTTTTGTGAGGTGCAAAGGGTGTAATTGTTTTTTGTTTGGGGTGTTGGGCATTATGGGTGTACGGGGCTTATGGTGTTTTGTGGCCGTAGGGTCTATGGGTGTATGGGGTTTGCGGTGTTACTTAGTCCCTGACAGCATAGCCCACCCCTATGCTCTGTTCTGGGTGGCCTGGTTCTAGGCCCCTAATTCCAATGGCTTTTTCCTTCGCGGGGTTTTTTATGCCGGCGGTTTTAGGGCCCCCTAGTTCCAGTGTGGAGGTTTTCAGATATATATTAATTCCAACTTTTCAAAAAAAAAAAAA
>JPXE02000344.1:0-19001 GCA_000753965.2 Amaranthus hypochondriacus | reverse complement strand
CAAAACATGCATGTTTATCATGTTTGGATTTAAATATGAAACACATACTTTTATTGAACAAAGCAAAGTAGATATATTTTAATAAAAAACTAAAAAAAATTGATTTAGAAGGTGGTTTTATTTTCATCAGTTAAAAATTACATTTTTTTTCTTCATTTATGAAACACCATTACATTACTTTTTGTTTTCCTAATAATTTATAATATAGATTTAAGATTTTCCACACCTGATTTAAGTAATAAAACAACTATTTACCACCTTCCATTAAAATTCACCCTATTCCCGTAACTTTAAGAGTTTGGCTTCAATTTTTTGAATTTTCTTGTTAATTCTTTTTTTCTCGTCTTCACTTTCACGGAAATTTCTTCTTGTTCATGTCTCGTATTTCATATGAGAAATAACTCTTTCTTCTCTTCCATGCACATTTCGAAGTTCTTCATTTAAAGATTATTTTGACGCTCCAATTCCTCCCTTTTGGTTTTATTTGAAGATATTTTGATAAGAAGAATAACGAACAAAGGGAGAAAAAAAAAAACAGGAGAAAAAGAGGATAAGGGGTAGAAAGAACAGGAGTACATCTCTATTTATTTAGAAAAAATATTGCAATGTTAAATTCATCTATACAGTATACATGACGAATCTACCACTATTGTTAATTCATAAAAAAAAGAATGATAAAAAATTTGTTGGGGATGGGTCTGCTTCAAAAGTTTTCAAACCCTATGGATTTTAGTCCGGTTCCGTCCGATGAAAAATACGGTCCGAATATGGATTTTAATTAAGAAAAAAAAAATTATCGTCCGACTGAATTTAGTCAGAAAATTTACCTACCATTTTCCGACTAAAATTTAGTCATAATTAAAGTAGACAAAAACAAATTCCAGATTTTGATGAATTCTTGTATGGCAAGTTAGGTAATGTGTGTGTCTTTCATGTTGTTAGTCATTTCTTTAGGTAGTTGAGCCAATTTAATATTTTTTTCATTTCCAAATAATGATAATAATAATAATAATAATAATAATAATAATAATAATAATATAATAATAACAATAACAATAATAATAATAATAATAATAATAATATAATAATAATAATAAAATATAATAATAATAATAATAATAATAATAAATATCAATAATAATAATAATCAATAATAATAAATTATACGACTAAACTCGTACTGTTTTGTGTAATATTGTTTATTTCTCGTCATTAATTCACTCCAATTAATAATTCTACAAGTAATAAGAAAACTACTCTAATATGACTATAAGTGTAGTCGGAAATAAGTCGAAAAATTTTGACTGTTTTCCTACAAAAATGATTTTTTGACCATTCTGAGCCGAATAACCCAAAACAGTCAGAATTTAGTCGGTATAGCTCTATACTGAGTAAATCCGAATGTATTGGGTAGCAAAATTTGTATTTTTTTTTGTATTGAATATTAGTCCTCCTTTTAACCATGGTTAACTATATATAATATTATCTCTAGAATTTCTTCTTCTAAGTTTTGTAAAAATGATTCCTTAGTTTTCAAAGAAAAAAAATAAAAAAAATAAATTATTAGTTAGTTTATAATTAAGTGAGCATAACACAATTAACAAAAAAATATAATAAGCCCGTTCCTTAATATGATTAGACTGATTTTGCAATTCACGATTAGACTAATAATATTAAGATACCCGATAACATTCTTAAAATAGTTAATCAAAAAATTAACTGGAAAAAAAATAATTTGATTAATTACATAAAAGTATGAAACCAAATCAACATATCAGACAATTTAATAAAAAGTCTGTAAAATTCACATGGCATACTCATAATAAATTGCAATCATACAATCTAATAAAAAGTATGTTAAATATTATATGGCATTCTCGTATTGAATTGCGATATGTAATAATTATTACTTATTCCTTTAATATATAAGTAGTATATCACAATAAGTTTGTTTTCTTATGTTTTCTTGGCAATATTATTTGAATTTAAATGCTACATAAGAATTCCAATTAAAATTTGGAAAATTTGCTTAAAATAATCCCAACTATCAATTATTTTTTAATAATCCCAACTATTCTCATATTTGGTGAAAACATACCCACCCTTGTAACCGGCTGAAACTAAGAACTTTTTCATTTTTTTTTTTTTTTACATAACTGTTCAAAATAACCCTTTCCTTTCATCTATGAATTAAAAAAAAAAGAAAAAAGTGGAAAAAATACATGTTATAGTCGGTTAAAAAGAAGGTGGGTATGTTTTCAACAAATTATGAGAATAGTTAGAATTTTATAAAAAATAATTAATAGTTGGGATTATTTTTTGGTCAATGTGTGATAGTTGGATTATGTTGAGCAAATTTTTCTTAAAATTTAGTATATTTGTTTTTTTTATTGAAGTATTTTGTTAATTAATAAACTTTTTTAATAAAATTTAATTTCTAAAATGTTTCTCAAGTAAATAAAAGATAGATGATTAAAAAGTAATTTGAGATTAACAAAGAATTACTCTAATAACTTTAAGAGTACCCAACATTCCTTAAAAAGTACGAGAACGTTAATCAATACTTTTTAAGTATTTTTTGAATTAGAAATTACCTCGAGTTTTGTGTTTATGCTAATAAAATATAATGTTTTTATTTAGTGTTTTTAGAGTGATCAAAGTGTTATTGAGTGACTTGAAGTGTGTTTTGCCAATTCATTAAAATAGGGATGACAATAAAATTAAAAGGGAGGCGATATTTAGAAATTGTGTGAAACAACCTAACTTTGAACAAAAAAATTAAAGTTTAAAAAAATAACAAATTATATTTACATATAGTATTACTCACTAGGTTCCTTACAAAGTTTTTTATTTCTATATATATTAATTATTATTAGATATCAAATTAATATCTTGTTATGTTTTAGCTTAAGAGGCATATTAAAAAAATAACAAATTATATTTACATATATTACTCACTTTATGGTAAAGACATCCATTTTTGAAACCGTCCAGTTGAAAGAGTAAGTTTCAATAATTGTCTTTGATAAAGATGAATTTATTTATGATATTGTCAATAAGCCTAAAATAAATGAAATGCAATGCAAATTGCTTATATGTACTTTCACGAGGACATGTTTGTCATTGAAGATTATGACTTTGATTATGTCTATTTGATAAGTAGCTCCAACTTTGGACTTTAATGTGCTTCCTGGTAAATCCTATAGCATCGTATATCAATATAAGGGAAAGATTACTTATTTCAAGACCAAAACTTGCATGTTTTATCATGTTTGGATCTTAAATATGAAACACATACTTTTACGAACAAAGCAAAGTAGAGCATATTATAATAAAAACAATTAAAAAAATGATTTAAGAAGGTGGCTTTATTTTCATTAGTTAAAAAATAAAAATTACATTTTTTTTTCATCATTCATAAAACACCGTTAGATTACTTTTTGTTTTCCTAATCATTTATAATATAGAGTAAGATTTACCACACCTGATTTAAGTAATAAAACAACTTTTTACCACCTTCCATTGAAATTCACCCTATTCCCGTAACTTTAAGAGTTTGGCTTCAATTTTTTGAATTTTCTTGTTAATTCTTTATTTCACGTCTTCTCAGTCACCGAACACTTCTTCTTGTTCATGTCCTCGTATTTCAACAGAGAATATAACTCTTTCTTCTCTTGCATGCACATTTCGAAGTTCTTCATTTAAAGATTGTTTTTGACGCTCCAATTCCTCCTTTTTGGTTTCATTTGACATTTCGATAAGAAGAATAAAGAACAAAGGGAGAAAAAAAAACAGAAGAAAAGAGGATAAGGGGTAGAAAGAACAAGAGTACATCTCTATATATAGAAAAAATATTGCTATGTTAATTCATAAAATAAGAATGATAAAAAAATTTGTTGGGGATGGGTCTGTTTCAAAAATTTTCAAACCCTATGGATTTTAGTCCGTTCCGGGTCCGATAAAAAATACGGCCCGAACGTGGATTTTTAAATTATGAAAAAAATTTATCTTCCGACTGAATTATAGTCGGAAAATTCACCTACAATTTTCCGACTGAAATTTTGTCAGATATTAAGTCGGCAAAAAAAATTCCAGATTTTGATGAATTCTTGTATGCAAGTTCGTAATGTGTGTCTTTGAGTTGTTGTTAGTCATTTATTTAGGTAGTTGTGCAATTTAATTGTTTTTTCATTTCCAAATAATGATAAAAAGAATAATACTAATAACAATAATAATAATAATAATAATAATAATAATAATAATAATAATAATAATAATAATAATAATAATAATAATAATAATAAATTATATGGCTAAAACTCGTACTGTTTGTATATTATTGTTTTATTTCTCGTCATCAATTCACTACAGTTAATAATATACAAGTAATAATAATGCTACTCTAATACGACTATAACTGTAGTCGGAAATAAGTCAAAAAATCTAATCATGTTCGGTATAAGTAGCATGAAGTTAACAAAACAACTTAATCATCTCTATAGTATGCATGATGAATCAACCATTATTGTCAATTCATAAAATATAAATGATAAAATTTTTTTTAGACCCATTAGACCCTAAGAAATTGGGTCTGGTTCCATTATTTTCAAACCCCATGAATTTCAGTCCTATTCCGAGTCTTATAAAAAAATAGGATCCTGATTTGGATCTAGTTGGACGCGACCCAAATACAATCCATAAACATCTCTAATATTAGTCATGCTTTTAACCATGCTTAACTATGTATACCCCTAACAAACTAGCATTTTGTATATTGAATTATAAGGTAAATCAGTGCTTACCCGAAATCCGTCACATGCAATTATTATTTATTAAATTAGCATGTTGGCATTTGGCGGCAGGTTATTTTTTTAAAAATGTAATAGGTATGTGTCGGGTACGCGACCTACCTTAATCGGGTCGGGTCATGGGCCGCAAATTATTTTTTAGCGAGTAGCCGTTGACTTGTTATTAAAGGTTCCAGACGAGATGCTAATAGCTGCCATATTAGTCTTATACTGATAGTTAATTACTAATATTATTGGAAGTACTAATCTAACTTGCTTATACTCGATTAATTTTAATGATCTACAATTTAAATGTATAAACTCTTGATAAAATTAAATTATTAGTTAGTTCATAATTAAGTGAGCTTAGCACAATTAACAAAAAAATATAATAAGTCAGTACCTTAAAACGGTTAGACTAATTTTGAAATTCACGATTGGACTAATAATATTTAAGGTACCCGCTAACATTCTTAAAATAGTTAATCAAAAAAATTAACTCGAAACCAAATGCTACATATCATAGAATTTAATAAAAGGTATGTTAAATATTATATGGCATTCTCATATTAAATTGCAATATGTAATAAATCTTACTTATTCCTTTAATATATAAGTAGTATATCACAATAAGTTTGTTCTCGTATGTTTTCTTGCAATATTATTTGAATTTAAATGCTACATAAGAATTCCAATTAAAGTTTTTTAGTATATTTGTTTTTTTATGTGGAAGTATTTTGTTAATTCATAAAAATTTTTAATAAAATTTAATTTCTAAAATATTTGTCAAGTACATAAATGATAGATGATCAAAAATTATTTTGAGATTAACAAAGAATTACTCTAATAACTTTAAAAGAGTATCCAGCATTCGTTAAAAAGTACGAGAACGTTAATCAATACTTTTTAAGTATTTTTTTGAATTAGACATTACCTCGAGTTGTTGTTTATGATAATAAAATTTAATGTTTTGATTTAGTGTTTTTAGAGTGATCAAAGTGTTATTGAGTGACTTGAAGTGTGTTTTGCCAATTCATTAAAATAGGGATTACAATAAAATGAAAATGGAGGCGACATTTAAATATTGTGTAGAACAACCTAACTTTGAAAAAAAAAATTAAAGTTTAAAATAATCACAAAATATATTTACATATATTATTACTCACTCGGTTCCTTATAAATTTTTTATTTCAATAGTTATTAATTATTATCAGAGATCAAATTGATATCTTGTTATGTTTTAACTTAAGAGGCATATTGGAGAACTTATGGTGAAGACATCCATTTCAGAAACCGTTCAGTTGAAAGACTAAGTTTCAATTATTGTCTTTGATAAAGATGAATCTATTTATGATATTGTCAAAAAGCCTAGAATAAATAAAATGCAATGCCAATTGCTTATATGTACTTTCACGATGACTTGTTTGTCATTGAAGATTGTGACTTTGATTATGACTATTTTGATAAGTAGCTCCAACTTTGGACTTTAATATGCATGTCAATATAAGGAAAAGAGAACTTATGTCAAGACCAAAACATGCATGTTTATCATGTTTGGATCTTAAATATGAAACACAGACTCTTACCAAGAAAGCAAAGTAGAGGATATTATAATAAAAACAAAAACAATTTGATTTCAAAAGGCGGTTTTATTTTCGTTAGTCAAAAAATAAAAATTACATTTTTTATCATCATTTATAAAACACCGTTACATTACTTTTTATTTTCCTACTAATTTATAATATAGATTTAAGACTTACCATACCTCATTTAAGTAATAAAACAACTATTTACCACCTTACATTAAAATTTATCCTATTCCCGTAACTTGTTCTTGTTCATGTCCTCGTATTTCATCAGAGAATATAACTCTTTTCTTCTCTTGCATGCACATTTCGAAGTTCTTCTTTTAATGATTGTTTTTGACGCTCCAATTCCTCCCTGTTGGTTTCATTTGAACACATTTTGATAAGAATTATTAAGAATAAAGGGAGAAAAAATAACAGAATAAAAGAGGACAAGGGGTAGAAAGCTCAAGAGTACATCTCTATTTATATAGAAAAAATATTGCAATGTTTAATTTAAATAGTAAAAAAAACTAATTCATCTATATAGTATACATGATGAATCTACCACTATTGTTAATTCATAAAATCAGAATGATAAAAAAATTTGTTGGGGATGGGTCTGCTTCAAAAATTTTCAAACCCTATAGATTTCAGTCCGGTTCCGGGTCCGATAAAAAATACGGTCTGAATGTGGATTTTTAAATTAAGAAAAAAGTTTATCTTCTTCTTAGTCAGAATTTAGTTAGAATTTAAGTCGGCAATAATAATAATAATAATAATAATAATAATAATAATAATAATAATAATAATAATAATAATAATATCGTCACTTGTCTTCTTTGTGGTAATGAAAGTGAATCTATTGATCATCTATTTTTTGCCTGTACATTTAGTCACCTTTGCTTAGAGCAACTATGGCTTGCCTTGAATCTAATATTCGTATATCGTCACAAAGCAATTTAGCCGCAAAAAAATGGAGAATGACTACAACCAAAAAGAAGGATTTTTGCATCGCCTTGTGTTGTTTGGTGTACCAAATCTGGCAAACCCGAAACGAAGCTATATGGCAATCCAAAGTCAGATCCATTGATGTTGTGCTGAAGACAATCAAGTACGAAGTGAAGTCCCGCTCAATTCTTGTTGGCATGAAGGAAAACGATAGAGATATAATCTGGATGTATAGGACCATATATGATGTAAAGTTTTTTGCTTATATGGATTCCTAACCTATTTTTTGAGACCCTATCTCTGAAGTCTATGCACATGAAGAATGCGGGTGGGAAACTCTTCCTAGAAGGTGACCCCTCTTAGCAATCTGATGCAAATAGCTGAATTCAGGAGGTTAGGTCTGGGATGCTTTGTACATGTTTGTAGCTTTTCTAGATTTAATAGAAATTCATTCATCTTCCCAAAATAATAATAATAATAATAATAATAATAATAATAATAATAACAATAATAATAATAATAATAATAATAATAATAATAATAATAATAATAAATGATACGACTAAAACTCGTACTGTTTGTGTATTATTGTTTTATTTCTCGTCATTAGTTCACTCCAATTAATAATATACAAGTAATAATAATACTACTCGAATACGACTATAAGTGTAGTCGGAAATAAGTCGAAAATTCCGACTGTTTTCCTACGAAAATGATTTTTTGACCATTCTGAGCCGACTAACCCAAAACAGTCAGAATTTAGTCGGTATAGCTCTATACCGAGTAAATTCCGACTATTTTGGGTAGTCAAATTTTGTATTTTTTTTGTATTGAATATTAGTCCTCCTTTTAACCATGTTTAACTTTTTTTTTTTTTTTTTTTTCCGCAAATTTGGGAGTATATATTATTGAAAAAGAAAAACACCAACACTGAGACTTGGCGACCCAAATCCCCGCCGGCATAAAAAACCCCGCGAGGGGAAAAAGCCATTAGGGAGAAGGGACCAAGAAACAGGCCACCCGGGACAGCGCAGGGGTGGACTACGCAGCAGAAATATAGTCCCTACTGTTATCACCATACACACCAAAATCCTAGTTCTAGTACATCCCCTATACATCCCACAAACTAGGAGTGTAACTACCTAGGATTCAACACCATCTAACTATATATAATATTATCTTCTAGAATTTCTTCTTCTAAGTTTTGTTAAAATAACTCCTTAGTTTCCTTAGAAAAAAAATAGAAACGAATCTATATTCGTTTTAGCAGGTCTAGTTGATACAAAAAATCTAATTACATTCGGTATAAGTAGCATGATGAATCAACCATTATTGTCAATTCAGAAAATATAAATGAAAAAAATTTGTTTTAGACCCTAAGAATCTAGGTCTGGTTCCACAATTTTCAAACCCTATGATTTTTTTTTTTTGAAAATTAGGAAAATATATATAAATATGGGAAGAAAATACCACACTAAAACATGGGAACCCCTAGCCCGCCGGCATAAAAAACCCCGCGAGAGGAAAAAGCCATTGGAAAAGAGGACCATGGATCAGGCTACCCAAAACAGCATAGGGGTGGACTATGCAAATTGTTTTCAAAAACACCAATAAAACTGGTCCTACCACCTTACACACCAATAAAGCTGGTCCTACACCTTACACACTCATAAAGCTATAAGCTCGTAAACACCAACCAAATGCAAAACACAAGCATCACCAACCACCATAAAGAACGATAGGGACTACAGACACCAATTCTGAAAAGTTCATCCAAATGATCCAGGAAAAGACATCAGACCACCAAACTAATCACCACCACATCCTCACACCTTACACACAAAAATATATGAATAACAGAGATCCACCAAATCGCAACCCACCAGGAGAAACCAAAAGTTGTACCCGCTCCAACGAGTAACGAAACTCCAATAAGCCCAAAATAAGGCAGGCTTCACCTCGCCATATGAATGACCAGCTCCTTGCACCGTAGCACATCAGAAGAGACACGCACCAACCAAATCACCAAGCGCCATCAGACCATCAACTACCAAAGCCCTGCAACTCGCAACTCGCAACTCGCAATATCTCGCTACCACTTACACACCAAAGTATAGGAATAATAGAGACCCACCGAGATCGCTTCCCACCGGGATAACAGCAGTTGGACCCGCTCAAAACGTGTAACACCCCGATATTTTCCGATATATTTAACGAATTACTAGTAATATTATTTTATATAAATAATGTTTTTATCAATTCATTTTGGATTTGACCATGTATATTCAGCCTTTTGAACAATTTAGCTTTTCGGGCCCAAAAATCTTAACCCATTCTTATTTCAAATTTTAAAATAAAAAAAAATAAAAAAATTAATTAGAGGGAAGTGCTAGGGTTGGCCGGCCCTATATTGAAGGGATTAAGGGAGTTTTTAACTCCCACGTGGGAATATTGAAGATCATAATAATGAATAATTATTCTTATTTCCTTAATCCTTCATTTGCTTAACCTTCTTACTTTCCTAAGACTCATTTGCATTCTACCTTCTACCTCCTAGAAACTAAAGAAAACTCCCACAAACCCTAGCAAATTCCACCCACCTAGAACACTTGCAACCTTGATTTTGGCATTCTTTTCATATAATTGTAAGTATAATTCTCCATTTATTTTTATATTAAGTTTAAATTAAATTATGTGATTTGTGCCTTGTGTGAAATTTTGATCCATGACCATTTCTTCCATGATTTAACATAATGATGTAAATTTGATGTTTTGTTTTAGAATTTATCTTTATATGAGCATGTTAAATTAAAATGATGCAGAATGGATAAAAATAATAACAATAATAATAATATATTTATTTAAATTAGGATTTTCATGGAGAAATTGTATTGTAGTATAAGGATTTGTTTTGGTATGGTATGAAGATTTTAAGTATTAATGAAGGATTTGTTTAGAAAGATTTGTATTTTGTAAGAAATTAATTATTTGAGAATTTTGAAAATGATTTTTGTGTGAGCATTAAATTATGAATTTTATGATATGGATTTAATAGGAAATGTGGAAGTTGGAATTTTGTATGTATTTTAATAAAAATGGACAAAATCTCGTAGGTTTGGAAAATTGTGAAAAAAAGGGGTATTTTGGAAGTATTTTGACTTTGAAATTAGGTAAAAAATACTTATACTATGTTATAAATCATGAAAACGGTGAAGTCGGATTTCCAGTTTGACAATGTTAAGGCAGGTTTCTAGACAGATTTCATATACTGTTTTTTTTAGTGTTTAATATGTCTTAGAGATGTGGTGTATGATTCATGATATGTGTATGTGTTCTATGTGTGATGGTAGTCGTATGTATGTGTTATGGTTGCTTTGAGGAAGATGTGAATGTGTGCTTATTTCCCGAATACGGTTGAACCTTGTAGGAAGCCGATTCGTGACCGGGAATTGATTAGGACGTTGTGAATTGTTTGCTTGGTCAAGGTACGTACACGCAGCATAGTTTTGTCTTATATGTTATGTACCATAGTTTTGAATTTTCTTGTTAATTCTTTTTTTCTCGTCTTCACAGTCACGGAACATTTCTTCTTGTTCATGTCCTCGTATTTCATCAGAGAATATAACTCTTTCTTCTCTTTCATGCACATTTCGAAGTTCTTCATCTAAAGATTGTTTTTGACGCTCCAATTCTTCCCTTTTGGTTTCATTTGAAGACATTTTGATTAGAAGAATAAAGAACAAAAGGAGAAAAAAAACAGAAGAAAAGAAGATAAGGGGTAGAAAGAACAAGAGTACATCTCTATTTATATAGAAAAAATATTGCAATGTTTAATTTAAATAGTAAAAAAAACTAATTCATCTGTATAGTATACATGACGAATCTACCAATATTGTTAATTCATAAAATAAGAATGATAAAAATATTTGTTGGGGATGGGTCTGCTTCAAAAATTTTCAAACCTTATGAATTTTAGTCCGGTTTCGGTTCTGATAAAAAATACGGTCCGAATGTGGATTTTTAAATTAAGAAAAAAAATTATTTTCCGACCTAATTACAGTCGAAAAATTTACCTACCATTTTCCGACTAAATTTTAGTCAAAATTTAAGTCGGCAAAAAAAATTCCAGATTTTGATGAATTCTTGTATGCAAGTTAAGTAATGTGTGCCTTTGTCATGTTGTTAGTTATTTCTTTAGGTAGTTGAGCAATTTAATTTTTTTTTTCATTTACAAATAATGATAAAAATAATATTAATAATAATAACAATAACAATAATAATAATAATAATAATAATAATAATAATAATAATAATAATAATAATAATAATAATAATAATAATAATATAATAATAATAATAATAATAATAATAATAATAATAATAATAATAATAAGAATAAGAATAATAATAATAATAATAACAACAACAACAACAACAACAACAATAATAATAATAATAATAATAATAATAATAATAATAATAATAATCATGATAATAATAATAATAATAATAATAATAATAATAATAATAATAATGATAATAAATTATACAACTAATACTCGTACTGTTTGTGTATTATTGTTTTATTTCTCGTCATAAATTCACTCCAATTAATAATATACAAGTAATAATAATACTACTCTAATACGACTATAAGTGTAGTCGGAAATAAGTCAAAAAATTTCGACTGTTTTCCTACGAAAATGATTTTTTGACCATTCTGAGCCGACTAACCCAAAGCAGTCAGAATTTAGTCGGTATAGCTCTATACCGAGTAAATTCCGACGTTTTTGGGTAGTCTAAATTTGTATTTTTTTTGTATTGAATATTAGTCCTCCCATTTTGTAAAAATAACCCCTTGGTTTCCTAAGAAAAAAAATAGAAACGAATCTATATTCGTTTTAGCAGGTCTAGTTGATACAAAAAATCCAATCATGTTCGGTATAAGTAGCATGAAGTTAACAAAACAACTTATTCATCTATATAGTATGCCTGTTGAATCAACCATTATTGTCAATTCATAAACTATAAATGATAAAAATTTGTTTTAGACCCATTAGACCCTAAGAATCTGGGTCTGGTCCAAAAGTTTCAAACCCTATGAATTTCAGTCCTATTCCGAGTCTTATAAAAAAATAGAATCCTAATGTGGATCCAGTTGGATCCAACCCAAATCCAATCCATACCCATCTCTAATATTAGTCATTCTTTTAACCATGCTTAACTATATATACCCCTAACTTACTAGCATTTTACATATTGAATTATAAGGTAAATCAGTGCTTACCCGAAATATGTCCCATGCAATTATTATTTATTGAATTAGCATTGTTGACATTTGGCGGCAGGTCATTTTTTATGAAATGTAATAGGTATGGGTTGTGCACGCGCCCTACCTTAATCAGGTCGGGTCATGGTCCGCAAATTATTTTTTAGCAAGTACCCGTTGACTTGTTATTAAAGGTTCGAGACGAGATGCTAATAGCTGTCATATTAGTCTTATACTAATAGTTAATTACTAATATTATTGGAAGTACTAATCTAACTAACTTATACTCGATTAATTTTAATGATCTAAAATTTGATTAATTACATCAAAGTATGAAACCAAATCAACATATCATACAATATAATAAAAAGTCTATAAATTTTACATGGCATACTAATAGTAAATCACAATCATACAATCTAATAAAAAGTATGTTAAATATTATATGGCATTCTCATACTAAATTGTACTATCTAATAATTCTTACTTATTCCTTTAATATATAAGTAGTATATCAAAATAAGTTTGTTTTCTTGCAATATTATTTGAATTTAAATGTTACATAAGAATTCCAATTAAAGTTTTTTAGTATATTTGTTTTTTTTGAGTTGTTGTTAATGATAATAAAATTTAAAGTTTTGATTTAGTGTTTTTAGAGTGATCAAAGTGTTATTGAGTGACTTGAAGTGTGTTTTGCCAATTCATTAAAATAGGGATCACAATAAAACGAAAAGAGAGACGATATTTAAAAATTGTGAGGAACAACCTAACTTTGAACAAAAAAAATAAAGTTTAAAAAATTAACAAAATATAATTACATATATTATTACTCACTCGGTTTCTTATAAAGTTTTTTATTTCAATAGTTATTAATTATTATCAGAGATCAAATTAATATCTTATTATGTTTTAGCTTAAGTGGATTATTGGAGAACTTATGGTGAAAACATCCATTTCAGAAACCGTCCAGTTGAAAGACTAAGTTTGAATTATTGTCTTTGATACAGATGAATCTATTTATGATATTGTCAATAAGCCTAGAATAAATGAAATGCAACGCAAATTGCTTATATGTACTTTCACGATGACTTGTTTGTCATTGAAGATTATGACTTTGATTATGACTATTTTGATAAGTAGCTCCAACTTTGGACTTTAATGTGCTTCTTGGCAAATCCCTATAGCATTGCAGGTCACTATAAGGAAAAGAGAACTTATTTCAAGACCAAAACATGCATGTTTATCATGTTTGGATCTTAAATATGAAACACATACTTTTATGAACAAAGCAAAGTAGATCATATTATAATAAAAACTAAAAAAAAATTGATTTAAGAAGGTGGTTTTATTTTCATCAGTTAAAAATTACATTTTTTTTTCTTCATTTATGAAACACCATTACATTACTTTTTGTTTTCCTAATAATTTATAATATAGATTTAAGATTTTCCACACCTGATTTAAGTAATAAAACAACTATTTACCACCTTCCATTAAAATTCACCCTATTCCCGTAACTTTAAGAGTTTGGCTTCAATTTTTTGAATTTTCTTGTTAATTCTTTTTTTCTCGTCTTCACTTTCACGGAACATTTCTTCTTGTTCATGTCCTCGTATTTCATATGAGAATATAACTCTTTCTTCTCTTCCATGCACATTTCGAAGTTCTTCATTTAAAGATTATTTTTGACGCTCCAATTCCTCCCTTTTGGTTTTATTTGAAGATATTTTGATAAGAAGAATAACGAACAAAGGGAGAAAGAAAAACAGGAGAAAAGAGGATAAGGGGTAGAAAGAACAGGAGTACATCTCTATTTATTTAGAAAAAATATTGCAATGTTAATTCATCTATACAGTATACATGACGAATCTACCACTATTGTTAATTCATAAAAAAAGAATGATAAAAAAATTTGTTGGGGATGGGTCTGCTTCAAAAGTTTTCAAACCCTATGGATTTTAGTCCGGTTCCGGGTCCGATGAAAAATACGGTCCGAATATGGATTTTTAAATTAAGAAAAAAAATTATCGTCCGACTGAATTTAGTCAGAAAATTTACCTACCATTTTCCGACTAAAATTTAGTCATAATTAAAGTAGACAAAAACAAATTCCAGATTTTGATGAATTCTTGTATGCAAGTTAGGTAATGTGTGTCTTTGTCATGTTGTTAGTCATTTCTTTAGGTAGTTGAGCAATTTAATATTTTTTCATTTCCAAATAATGATAATAATAATAATAATAATAATAATAATAATAATAATAATTATAATAATAACAATAACAATAATAATAATAATAATAATAATATAATAATAATAATAATAATAATAATAATAATAATAATAATAATAATAATATCAATAATAATAATAATATCAATAATAATAAATTATACGACTAAAACTCGTACTGTTTGTGTAATATTGTTTTATTTCTCGTCATTAATTCACTCCAATTAATAATTCTACAAGTAATAAGAAAACTACTCTAATATGACTATAAGTGTAGTCGGAAATAAGTCGAAAAATTTTGACTGTTTTCCTACAAAAATGATTTTTTGACCATTCTGAGCCGAATAACCCAAAACAGTCAGAATTTAGTCGGTATAGCTCTATACTGAGTAAATCCCGAATGTATTGGGTAGGCAAAATTTGTATTTTTTTTTTGTATTGAATATTAGTCCTCCTTTTAACCATGGTTAACTATATATAATATTATCTCCTAGAATTTCTTCTTCTAAGTTTTGTAAAAATGATTCCTTAGTTTTCAAAGAAAAAAAAATAAAAAAAAATAAATTATTAGTTAGTTTATAATTAAGTGAGCATAACACAATTAACAAAAAAATATAATAAGCCCGTTCCTTAATATGATTAGACTGATTTTGCAATTCACGATTAGACTAATAATATTAAGATACCCGATAACATTCTTAAAATAGTTAATCAAAAAAATTAACTGGAAAAAAAATAATTTGATTAATTACATAAAAGTATGAAACCAAATCAACATATCAGACAATTTAATAAAAAGTCTGTAAAATTCACATGGCATACTCATAATAAATTGCAATCATACAATCTAATAAAAAGTATGTTAAATATTATATGGCATTCTCGTATTGAATTGCGATATGTAATTATTATTACTTATTCCTTTAATATATAAGTAGTATATCACAATAAGTTTGTTTTCTTATGTTTTCTGGCAATATTATTTGAATTTAAATGCTACATAAGAATTCCAATTAAAATTTGGAAAATTTGCTTAAAATAATCCCAACTATCAATTATTTTTTAATAATCCCAACTATTCTCATAATTTGGTGAAAACATACCCACCCCCTTGTAACCGGCTGGAACTAAGAACTTTTTCATTTTTTTTTTTTTTTACATAACTGTTCAAAATAACCCTTTCCTTTCATCTATGAATTAAAAAAGAAAGAAAAAAGTGGAAAAAATACATGTTATAGTCGGTTAAAAAGAAGGTGGGTATGTTTTCAACAAATTATGAGAATAGTTAGAATTATTAAAAAATAATTAATAGTTGGGATTATTTTTGGTCAATGTGTGATAGTTGGGATTATGTTGAGCAAATTTTTCTTTAAAATTTTTTAGTATATTTGTTTTTTTATGTTGAAGTATTTTGTTAATTAATAAACTTTTTTAATAAAATTTAATTTCTAAAATGTTTCTCAAGTAAATAAAAGATAGATGATTAAAAAGTAATTTGAGATTAACAAAGAATTACTCTAATAACTTTAAAAGAGTACCCAACATTCCTTAAAAAGTACGAGAACGTTAATCAATACTTTTTAAGTATTTTTTTGAATTAGAAATTACCTCGAGTTGTTGTTTATGCTAATAAAATATAATGTTTTTATTTAGTGTTTTTAGAGTGATCAAAGTGTTATTGAGTGACTTGAAGTGTGTTTTGCCAATTCATTAAAATAGGGATGACAATAAAATTAAAAGGGAGGCGATATTTAGAAATTGTGTGAAACAACCTAACTTTGAACAAAAAAATTAAAGTTTAAAAAAATAACAAATTATATTTACACATAGTATTACTCACTAGGTTCCTTACAAAGTTTTTTATTTCTATATATATTAATTATTATTAGATATCAAATTAATATCTTGTTATGTTTTAGCTTAAGAGGCATATTAAAAAAATAACAAATTATATTTACATATATTATTACTCACTTTATGGTAAAGACATCCATTTTTGAAACCGTCCAGTTGAAAGAGTAAGTTTCAATAATTGTCTTTGATAAAGATGAATTTATTTATGATATTGTCAATAAGCCTAAAATAAATGAAATGCAATGCAAATTGCTTATATGTACTTTCACGAGGACATGTTTGTCATTGAAGATTATGACTTTGATTATGTCTATTTTGATAAGTAGCTCCAACTTTGGACTTTAATGTGCTTCCTGGTAAATCCCTATAGCATCGTATATCAATATAAGGGAAAGATTACTTATTTCAAGACCAAAACTTGCATGTTTTATCATGTTTGGATCTTAAATATGAAACACATACTTTTACGAACAAAGCAAAGTAGAGCATATTATAATAAAAACAAAAAAAAATGATTTAAGAAGGTGGCTTTATTTTCATTAGTTAAAAAATAAAAATTACATTTTTTTTTCATCATTCATAAAACACCGTTAGATTACTTTTTGTTTTCCTAATCATTTATAATATAGAGTAAGATTTACCACACCTGATTTAAGTAATAAAACAACTTTTTACCACCTTCCATTGAAATTCACCCTATTCCCGTAACTTTAAGAGTTTGGCTTCAATTTTTTGAATTTTCTTGTTAATTCTTTATTTCACGTCTTCTCAGTCACCGAACACTTCTTCTTGTTCATGTCCTCGTATTTCAACAGAGAATATAACTCTTTCTTCTCTTGCATGCACATTTCGAAGTTCTTCATTTAAAGATTGTTTTTGACGCTCCAATTCCTCCTTTTTGGTTTCATTTGACATTTCGATAAGAAGAATAAAGAACAAAGGGAGAAAAAAAAACAGAAGAAAAGAGGATAAGGGGTAGAAAGAACAAGAGTACATCTCTATATATAGAAAAAATATTGCAATGTTAATTCATAAAATAAGAATGATAAAAAAATTTGTTGGGGATGGGTCTGTTTCAAAAATTTTCAAACCCTATGGATTTTAGTCCGTTTCCGGGTCCGATAAAAAATACGGTCCGAACGTGGATTTTTAAATTATGAAAAAAATTTATCTTCCGACTGAATTATAGTCGGAAAATTCACCTACAATTTCCGACTGAAATTTTGTCAGATATTAAGTCGGCAAAAAAAATTCCAGATTTTGATGAATTCTTGTATGCAAGTTCGTAATGTGTGTCTTTGAGTGTTGTTAGTCATTTATTTAGGTAGTTGTGCAATTTAATTGTTTTTTCATTTCCAAATAATGATAAAAAGAATAATACTAATAACAATAATAATAATAATAATAATAATAATAATAATAATAATAATAATAATAATAATAATAATAATAATAAATAATAAATTATATGGCTAAAACTCGTACTGTTTGTATATTATTGTTTTATTTCTCGTCATTAATTCACTACAGTTAATAATATACAAGTAATAATAATACTACTCTAATACGACTATAAGTGTAGTCGGAAATAAGTCAAAAAATCTAATCACGTTCGGTATAAGTAGCATGAAGTTAACAAAACAACTTAATCATCTATATAGTATGCATGATGAATCAACCATTATTGTCAATTCATAAAATATAAATGATAAAATTTTTTTTAGACCCATTAGACCCTAAGAAATTGGGTCTGGTTCCAATATTTTCAAACCCTATGAATTTCAGTCCTATTCCGAGTCTTATAAAAAAATAGGATCCTGATTTGGATCTAGTTGGACGCGACCCAAATACAATCCATAAACATCTCTAATATTAGTCATGCTTTTAACCATGCTTAACTATGTATACCCCTAACAAACTAGCATTTTGTATATTGAATTATAAGGTAAATCAGTGCTTACCCGAAATCCGTCACATGCAATTATTATTTATTAAATTAGCATTGTTGGCATTTGGCGGCAGGTTATTTTTTTAAAAATGTAATAGGTATGTGTCGGGTACGCGCGACTACCTTAATCGGTCGGGTCATGGGCCGCAAATTATTTTTTAGCGAGTAGCCGTTGACTTGTTATTAAAGGTTCCAGACGAGATGCTAATAGCTGCCATATTAGTCTTATACTGATAGTTAATTACTAATATTATTGGAAGTACTAATCTAACTTGCTTATATCTCGATTAATTTAATGATCTACAAATTTAAATGTATAAAACTCTTGATAAATTAAATTATTAGTTAGTTCATAATTAAGTGAGCTTAGCACAATTACAAAAAAATATAATAAG
>JPXE02000343.1:0-19010 GCA_000753965.2 Amaranthus hypochondriacus | reverse complement strand
TTTTACTTTAAAGAGATAGTAAGCTAATGGGATAGCAAGAAGTATGGTGAGTGATAGGGATTCAAAGTTTCTTAGTCATTTTGGCTTACTTTGTGGAAAAAGATGGGAACGAAGCTTAACTTTAGTAGTTCTAGCCATCCCCAAACTGATGGTCAGACCGAAGTAACCAATAGGACCTTAGGAACCTTATTGCGTGCCCTCATTACTAAGAATCCTAAACAATGGGAACAATTGCTACCACTTGCTGAATTTCTTATAATCGAGTTCCTAGCAAGACCACCGGTTTTTCTCCTTTCTTTGTGGTTTATGGCCTTAATCCTTTAACCCCTATAGACCTTACACCTTTTCCTACACTTTGAAGTTTAGTCATGATGCCGAGTCTAGAGCCAATGAGATTCAAAAAGTGCATAAGCAAGTTGTGGAAAGGATTGAGAAAATGATGAGAAGGTTAAGGAAGAGTGGATCAAAAGAGAAAAGAAGTTATTTTCAAAGAAGGTGATTTAGTATGGATTTACTTGAGAAAGGATAGGTTTCCCACACAAAGAAAATCAAAGTTAAGTGCTAGAATTGATGGACCTTTTGAAATTTTAGAAAAGTAAATGAAATGTTAATGCTTACAAACTAGAGCTACCTAGTAGCTATGGTGTGTCTTCTACTTTTAATGTTGCAGATTTAGTTCCATTCCATGAGGCGAAATGTTACAAGCTTGAGGTCAAGCTTCTCCAAAGAAGGGGAGGATGATGTAGGATTAACTACATCTAATTCTCATGAGCTAACCAAGATCAACACCATGATTCATCATAGGGAAGACGCTAGAATTCAAGGTCCAAATGTCAAGTCTTTTAATTTTGTAGTCATGAACTAAGTCTTCTTTAATTTGAGTCTTTATTTTGTATTTTCATTTTGAAACAGTCTTAGAGATGATTAAGCCAGGTTTAGGATCAAGCTTAATCATGTCTAATGTTTAGTTAGTCGAGTTGTAATTTTTATTTTTATTGAGTCTAGTATTTATTTTTGCTCATGGGACATCCATTACATGAATCACAAGCAACCAGATTCTTCAAATTAAGTTGTTGCATTCTTCAAAACAAGCTGATTTAGAATAGGCAATATGTTTTGAAGATTGAGTGGGATATTTTTTGTGATAATATCTTCTACAAATCAGCCACACATAATCCAAGAAGATAGAAGACATAATGTGCAAATCAAGTCAAATCAAGCCAATCACTCTATTTCTAATATCCTCTAGATTTCAAAATATAGCTATTGGAAACTTGCTATTATCCTCTAGATAAAAAAATATAGCTGTTGGGAGCTTACTTTTGTGTAATATTCAGATTTTTGTCTTGCAAGTTGTAATCCTTGATAGCTGAATTCCTTAGTATAAATAGGCTACTTGTTCTCTTGTAATTCACTCACTTCCATTTCATTTTAATACAAACAACCTTTGAGCATTTCTTGTTCTTTCTTTGCAATTTGATTTTAACTTGGATAAGTTGAAAGTAAGTTGAAGTTCCTTTGCTTTTCATTCTTTTGGCTAAAGATTGAATGTGTTCTTAGGAGCCCTTGGTTTTAATTTGTGGTGAAACTGTATCAAATTAAGCCTTGGAATAGCCATTTCAAAGTTGTTCATTCAACATATCGTTTCTTAATTTTTCTTGTTACAAAACCCACAAAATCAAATAAAAACCTTTTAAATTACAACCTAAACTTTCAGCCTTAATTGCTGAATTTCGAAACCTCAAAGTTATGTGTGCATACAGATTGGTCCTTGTTCAAACATAGCCAACCTATATCATCTTGGTATCAGAGCCAAGGCTACGCTCCTTGTCTTAATTTCGTTCATTCACAAAGCAAAACACCATGTCTCAAAGTGGTGAAGCAGAAACAAGTGATATGAGCAGAATTATTGAAGAGCAAAACGCCACCATTAATATCTTCAAGCCCAACTTAAAGAGTTTCTGCACTTAAAACGCACCCTAAGGGATGGTGGGATGATGAGTGCGAAAGTCCTAAAGTTAATAAGCAAACAAGCCGTGGAGATGATCTTAGAGTCGACATTCCAGAATTTGAAGGAAGATTAGATGGAGATGAGTTCCTTGAATGGGTAAGAACCGTTGAAAGAGTGTTTGATTATAAGAATACAGATGAAGAAAAGAAGGTAAAGATAGTAGCATTGAAATTGCGCAAATATGCTTCTACGTGGTGGGCTAGCAAATGTGCAAAACAAGAAAGAGAAGGGAAAGACAAGATTAGATCATGGGAAAAGATGAAGAAGCAAATGAAGGAAAAGTTTCTGCCTTCATACTATATGCAAGAGAATTTCACCAAACTTCAACATGTACAACAAGATGGCAGGAGTGTAGAAGAATATGGTCGAGAATTTGAAACCATGATCATGAGATGCGATCTTAAGGAGGATGATCATCAAACCTTGGTAAGATTTTTAAATGGTTTAGATTCAAAAATTAGAAACATTGTTGAATTACAACCTTATTCTTGCCTTGATGATTTAATTAACCTTGCACATAAAGTGGATAAACAACAAAGAGCTAAAATGAAGGAAACATCACGTTTCACTTCATCAAGAACAAACAACTTCAATTCCTACCAAAAGAACACTCCCCATTCCTATTCTAAAGCCCATTCGCAAGATTCAAAAGCTTTGCAAAACAATCCTTCAAAACAGCCCCTAAACGTGCCCAATGCACACAAACCGAATACCAATTCATTCACACCTAGAAGATGTTTTAAGTGTCAAGGCCTAGGACATATTTCTTCTGAATGCCCAAACCGAAAAATGGTGAACTTGGTTGAGTTTGAAGATTATCGAGAAGAAAACGAGGAGGATTTCGTTGATAATGAGGAACTTGATGAGGAAATGATATATCCGGATGAAGGAGAACTTCTTGTCATGCGGAGAGCTCTTAGTGGGGTCAAAGCCAAAGATCCCAACCAACAAAGGGAAGCAATATTCCACACAAAATGCACGGTTGAAGGCAAGATCTGTTCACTTATCATTGATGGAGGAAGTTGCACTAATGTTGCTTCAAAGACTATGGTGGACAAGCTTAATCTCACCACCACTCCACACCCCGAGCCATACATGATTCAATGGTTGAATCAAAACAAAGGTATTCCTGTAAACTCTCAAGTTTTGCTTTCATTTTCAATTGGTAATAGTTATAAGGAGAGTCTTTTATGTGATGTTATACCTATGGATGCATGTCATGTTTTATTAGGAAGACCTTGGCAATATGATAGAAAAGTTTTGCATGATGGCTTTAAAAATACACATACTTTTGTTTTAAATAACAAGAAGGTCACGTTAGCTCCATATGCACCTGCCCATAATTCTAAATTGCAAGCAACTTTAACAAATTTTCATTCTTTGATTCCTATACTTAAAAGTGAACAACATGAATTTATGGAACGAAAAGAATTGTTTTTGTTGAATGAAGAAACCGAATCTGTGTTGCATGATCACCCTTTGCTTGTACCTTTGCTTGATGAATTTGCATATGTTTTTCCTATTGAAATACCAAATGGACTTCCACCTAAAAGGGACATACAACATAAAATTGATTTCATTCCCGGTTCCACGTTGCCTAACAAACCAGCCTATAGAACTAATCCGAAAGAGACCGAAGAAATTAGGAGACAAGTTGATGATTTGTTAGCTAAAGGTTTGATTAGAGAATCAATTAGTCCTTGTGCCGTTCCTACTTTACTTGTGCCTAAGAAAAATGGAGAAATGAGGATGTGTGTGGACAGTAGAGCCATTAATAGAATCACCATCAAGTATAGATTCCCAATACCTAGACTTAATGACTTGTTAGATGATTTATATGGTTCAAAAGTTTTCTCTAAGATTGACCTTAGGAGTGGATATCACCAAGTTAGGATTCATGAGGGGGATGAATGGAAAACCGCATTTAAAACTAAGGAAGGACTTTATGAATGGTTAGTTATGCCCTTTGGTTTATCTAATGCACCATCTACCTTTATGAGACTTATGAACCAGACCTTAAAACCTTTCTTGGGTCAATTTGTTGTGGTTTATTTTGATGATATCTTGGTGTATAGTCAAAGTGAAAACGAGCATGTTGAACATTTGCGTCAAGTTTTTAGTGTGTTAGCTAAGGAAAAGTTGTATGGTAACTTAGAAAAGTGTCACTTCTTTTCGGAGTCAGTTAAGTTTCTTGGTTTATTGTGTCAATTGAGGGGATTAAAGCGGATGAAAAGAAAGTTGAGGCAATAAGAGACTGGCCTAATCCTACCACCACTCACCAAGTTAGATCATTTCATGGTTTAGCTTCTTTTTATAGGAGGTTTGTCCCTAACTTTAGTTCTATCATGGCCCCTATCACCGAACTCACAAAACTTAAGACTTTTGAGTGGAATTCCAAAGCACAAGCAGCCTTTGACACCATCAAAAACAAGCTTACCACCGCACCTGTCCTAGCTTTGCCTAATTTTGATGATATTTTTGAAGTAGAGTGTGATGCATCTGGGGTAGGTATTGGAGGTGTCCTAACTCAAAACAACAAACCCCTTGCTTATTTTAGTGAGAAACTCAATGATGCTAAAAGGAAGTATTCTACTTATGATAAAGAGTTTTATGCTATTATTAGATGTTTAGAACATTGGAGACATATTATTTGATTGCAAAAGAATTTGTGTTGCATTCTGATCATGAAGCTTTAAAATTCATTCAAAGCCAACATAAACTTCAATCTAGGCATGCTAAATGGGTTGAGTTCCTACAAACCTTTCATTTCACTGTTAAACACAAAGCGGGTAAACTAAACACCGGAGCTGATGCTTTATCTAGGAGATACTTGCTTTTGAGTACTTTGAATACTAAGGTTGTTGGAATGGAATTATTAAAAGAATGCTATATTGATGATGTTGATTTTGGAGAAATATTTGAAAAATGTCATAACAAACCTCAAGGACTTTTTTACATCTTTCAAGGATATCTCTTTCGAGGTAATCAATTATGTGTGCCTAGACATAGTGTTAGGGAGACCTTAATTAAGGAGTATCATGAGGGAGGACTTGGAGGACATTTTGGGGAAGAAAAGACCATAGCTTTAGTGAGTGAGACCTTTTATTGGCCCAAACTTGCTAAAGATGTCATTCATATTATTAAGAGGTGTGTGCAATGCCTAAAAGCCAAAGCCCACAAAACGTCTCAAGGTCTTTACCAACCTCTTCCGATACCACAAAACCCATGGGAGGATGTGAGCTTAGATTTCATAACCGGACTTCCTAGAACCTTTAACAATAAGGATTCTATAATGGTTGTTGTTGATAGGTTTTCTAAGATGGCCCATTTCATTGCTTGTCATACTACTCATGATGCCGTTAACATTGCTAACCTTTACTTTAAAGAGATAGTAAGACTACATGGGATAGCAAGAAGTATGGTGAGTGATAGGGATTCAAAGTTTCTTAGTCATTTTTGGCTTACTTTGTGGAAAAAGATGGGAACGAAGCTTAACTTTAGTAGTTCTAGCCATCCCCAAACTGATGGTCAGACCGAAGTAACCAATAGGACCTTAGGAACCTTATTGCGTGCCCTCATTACTAAGAATCCTAAACAATGGGAACAATTGCTACCACTTGCTGAATTTGCTTATAATCGAGTTCCTAGCAAGACCACCGGTTTTTCTCCTTTCTTTGTGGTTTATGGCCTTAATCCTTTAACCCCTATAGACCTTACACCTTTTCCTACACCTTTGAAGTTTAGTCATGATGCCGAGTCTAGAGCCAATGAGATTCAAAAAGTGCATAAGCAAGTTGTGGAAAGGATTGAGAAAATGAATGAGAAGGTTAAGGAAAGAGTGGATCAAAAGAGAAAAGAAGTTATTTTCAAAGAAGGTGATTTAGTATGGATTTACTTGAGAAAGGATAGGTTTCCCACACAAAGAAAATCAAAGTTAAGTGCTAGAATTGATGGACCTTTTGAAATTTTAGAAAAAGTAAATGACAATGCTTACAAACTAGAGCTACCTAGTAGCTATGGTGTGTCTTCTACTTTTAATGTTGCAGATTTAGTTCCATTCCATGAGGCGGACATGTTACCAAGCTTGAGGTCAAGCTTCTCCAAAGAAGGGGAGGATGATGTAGGATTAACTACATCTAATTCTCATGAGCTAACCAAGATCAATACCATGATTCATCATAGGGAAGACGCTAGAATTCAAGGTCCAAATGTCAAGTCTTTTAATTTTGTAGTCATGAACTAAGTCTTCTTTAATTTGAGTCTTTATTTTGTATTTTCATTTTGAAACAGTCTTAGAGATGATTAAGCCAGGTTTAGGATCAAGCTTAATCATGTCTAATGTTTAGTTAGTCGAGTTGTAATTTTTATTTTTATTGAGTCTAGTATTTATTTTTGCTCATGGGACATCCATTACATGAATCAAGGCAAGCAACCAGATTCTTCAAATTAAGTTGTTGCATTCTTCAAAACAAGCTGATTTAGAATAGGCAATATGTTTTGAAGATTGAGTGGGATATTTTTTGTGATAATATCTTCTACAAATCAGCCACACATAATCCCAAGAAGATAGAAGACATAATGTGCAAATCAAGTCAAATCAAGCCAATCACTCTATTTCTAATATCCTCTAGATTTCAAAATATAGCTGTTGGAAACTTGCTATTATCCTCTAGATAAAAAAATATAGCTGTTGGGAGCTTACTTTTGTGTAATATTCAGATTTTTGTCTTGCAAGTTGTAATCCTTGATAGCTGAATTCCTTAGTATAAATAGGCTACTTGTTCTCTTGTAATTCACTCACTTCCATTTCATTTTAATACAAACAACCTTTGAGCATTTCTTGTTCTTTCTTTGCAATTTGATTTTAACTTGGATAAGTTGAAAGTAAGTTGAAGTTCCTTTGCTTTTCATTCTTTTGGCTAAAGATTGAATGTGTTCTTAGGAGCCCTTGGTTTTAATTTGTGGTGAAACTGTATCAAATTAAGCCTTGGAATAGCCATTTCAAAGTTGTTCATTCAACATATCGTTTCTTAATTTTTCTTGTTACAAAACCCACAAAATCAAATAAAAAACCTTTTAAATTACAACCTAAACTTTCAGCCTTAATTGCTGAATTTCGAAACCTCAAAGTTATGTGTGCATACAGATTGGTCCTTGTTCAAACATAGCCAACCTATATCATCTTGGTATCAGAGCCAAGGCTACGCTCCTTGTCTTAATTTCGTTCATTCACAAAGCAAAACACCATGTCTCAAAGTGGTGAAGCAGAAACAAGTGATATGAGCAGAATTATTGAAGAGCAAAACGCCACCATTAAATATCTTCAAGCCCAACTTAAAGAGTTTCTGCACTTAAAACGCACCCTAAGGGATGGTGGGGATGATGAGTGCGAAAGTCCTAAAGTTAATAAGCAAACAAGCCGTGGAGATGATCTTAGAGTCGACATTCCAGAATTTGAAGGAAGATTAGATGGAGATGAGTTCCTTGAATGGGTAAGAACCGTTGAAAGAGTGTTTGATTATAAGAATACAGATGAAGAAAAGAAGGTAAAGATAGTAGCATTGAAATTGCGCAAATATGCTTCTACGTGGTGGGCTAGCAAATGTGCAAAACAAGAAAGAGAAGGGAAAGACAAGATTAGATCATGGGAAAAGATGAAGAAGCAAATGAAGGAAAAGTTTCTGCCTTCATACTATATGCAAGAGAATTTCACCAAACTTCAACATGTACAACAAGATGGCAGGAGTGTAGAAGAATATGGTCGAGAATTTGAAACCATGATCATGAGATGCGATCTTAAGGAGGATGATCATCAAACCTTGGTAAGATTTTTAAATGGTTTAGATTCAAAAATTAGAAACATTGTTGAATTACAACCTTATTCTTGCCTTGATGATTTAATTAACCTTGCACATAAAGTGGATAAACAACAAAGAGCTAAAATGAAGGAAACATCACGTTTCACTTCATCAAGAACAAACAACTTCAATTCCTACCAAAAGAACACTCCCCATTCCTATTCTAAAGCCCATTCGCAAGATTCAAAAGCTTTGCAAAACAATCCTTCAAAACAGCCCCTAAACGTGCCCAATGCACACAAACCGAATACCAATTCATTCACACCTAGAAGATGTTTTAAGTGTCAAGGCCTAGGACATATTTCTTCTGAATGCCCAAACCGAAAAATGGTGAACTTGGTTGAGTTTGAAGATTATCGAGAAGAAAACGAGGAGGATTTCGTTGATAATGAGGAACTTGATGAGGAAATGATATATCCGGATGAAGGAGAACTTCTTGTCATGCGGAGAGCTCTTAGTGGGGTCAAAGCCAAAGATCCCAACCAACAAAGGGAAGCAATATTCCACACAAAATGCACGGTTGAAGGCAAGATCTGTTCACTTATCATTGATGGAGGAAGTTGCACTAATGTTGCTTCAAAGACTATGGTGGACAAGCTTAATCTCACCACCACTCCACACCCCGAGCCATACATGATTCAATGGTTGAATCAAAACAAAGGTATTCCTGTAAACTCTCAAGTTTTGCTTTCATTTTCAATTGGTAATAGTTATAAGGAGAGTCTTTTATGTGATGTTATACCTATGGATGCATGTCATGTTTTATTAGGAAGACCTTGGCAATATGATAGAAAAGTTTTGCATGATGGCTTTAAAAATACACATACTTTTGTTTTAAATAACAAGAAGGTCACGTTAGCTCCATATGCACCTGCCCATAATTCTAAATTGCAAGCAACTTTAACAAATTTTCATTCTTTGATTCCTATACTTAAAAGTGAACAACATGAATTTATGGAACGAAAAGAATTGTTTTTGTTGAATGAAGAAACCGAATCTGTGTTGCATGATCACCCTTTGCTTGTACCTTTGCTTGATGAATTTGCATATGTTTTTCCTATTGAAATACCAAATGGACTTCCACCTAAAAGGGACATACAACATAAAATTGATTTCATTCCCGGTTCCACGTTGCCTAACAAACCAGCCTATAGAACTAATCCGAAAGAGACCGAAGAAATTAGGAGACAAGTTGATGATTTGTTAGCTAAAGGTTTGATTAGAGAATCAATTAGTCCTTGTGCCGTTCCTACTTTACTTGTGCCTAAGAAAAATGGAGAAATGAGGATGTGTGTGGACAGTAGAGCCATTAATAGAATCACCATCAAGTATAGATTCCCAATACCTAGACTTAATGACTTGTTAGATGATTTATATGGTTCAAAAGTTTTCTCTAAGATTGACCTTAGGAGTGGATATCACCAAGTTAGGATTCATGAGGGGGATGAATGGAAAACCGCATTTAAAACTAAGGAAGGACTTTATGAATGGTTAGTTATGCCCTTTGGTTTATCTAATGCACCATCTACCTTTATGAGACTTATGAACCAGACCTTAAAACCTTTCTTGGGTCAATTTGTTGTGGTTTATTTTGATGATATCTTGGTGTATAGTCAAAGTGAAAACGAGCATGTTGAACATTTGCGTCAAGTTTTTAGTGTGTTAGCTAAGGAAAAGTTGTATGGTAACTTAGAAAAGTGTCACTTCTTTTCGGAGTCAGTTAAGTTTCTTGGGTTTATTGTGTCAATTGAGGGGATTAAAGCGGATGAAAAGAAAGTTGAGGCAATAAGAGACTGGCCTAATCCTACCACCACTCACCAAGTTAGATCATTTCATGGTTTAGCTTCTTTTTATAGGAGGTTTGTCCCTAACTTTAGTTCTATCATGGCCCCTATCACCGAACTCACAAAACTTAAGACTTTTGAGTGGAATTCCAAAGCACAAGCAGCCTTTGACACCATCAAAAACAAGCTTACCACCGCACCTGTCCTAGCTTTGCCTAATTTTGATGATATTTTTGAAGTAGAGTGTGATGCATCTGGGGTAGGTATTGGAGGTGTCCTAACTCAAAACAACAAACCCCTTGCTTATTTTAGTGAGAAACTCAATGATGCTAAAAGGAAGTATTCTACTTATGATAAAGAGTTTTATGCTATTATTAGATGTTTAGAACATTGGAGACATATTATTTGATTGCAAAAGAATTTGTGTTGCATTTTGATCATGAAGCTTTAAAATTCATTCAAAGCCAACATAAACTTCAATCTAGGCATGCTAAATGGGTTGAGTTCCTACAAACCTTTCATTTCACTATTAAACACAAAGCGGGTAAACTAAACACCGGAGCTGATGCTTTATCTAGGAGATACTTGCTTTTGAGTACTTTGAATACTAAGGTTGTTGGAATGGAATTATTAAAAGAATGCTATATTGATGATGTTGATTTTGGAGAAATATTTGAAAAATGTCATAACAAACCTCAAGGACTTTTTTACATCTTTCAAGGATATCTCTTTCGAGGTAATCAATTATGTGTGCCTAGACATAGTGTTAGGGAGACCTTAATTAAGGAGTATCATGAGGGAGGACTTGGAGGACATTTTGGGGAAGAAAAGACCATAGCTTTAGTGAGTGAGACCTTTTATTGGCCCAAACTTGCTAAAGATGTCATTCATATTATTAAGAGGTGTGTGCAATGCCTAAAAGCCAAAGCCCACAAAACGTCTCAAGGTCTTTACCAACCTCTTCCGATACCACAAAACCCATGGGAGGATGTGAGCTTAGATTTCATAACCGGACTTCCTAGAACCTTTAACAATAAGGATTCTATAATGGTTGTTGTTGATAGGTTTTCTAAGATGGCCCATTTCATTGCTTGTCATACTACTCATGATGCCGTTAACATTGCTAACCTTTACTTTAAAGAGATAGTAAGACTACATGGGATAGCAAGAAGTATGGTGAGTGATAGGGATTCAAAGTTTCTTAGTCATTTTTGGCTTACTTTGTGGAAAAAGATGGGAACGAAGCTTAACTTTAGTAGTTCTAGCCATCCCCAAACTGATGGTCAGACCGAAGTAACCAATAGGACCTTAGGAACCTTATTGCGTGCCCTCATTACTAAGAATCCTAAACAATGGGAACAATTGCTACCACTTGCTGAATTTGCTTATAATCGAGTTCCTAGCAAGACCACCGGTTTTTCTCCTTTCTTTGTGGTTTATGGCCTTAATCCTTTAACCCCTATAGACCTTACACCTTTTCCTACACCTTTGAAGTTTAGTCATGATGCCGAGTCTAGAGCCAATGAGATTCAAAAAGTGCATAAGCAAGTTGTGGAAAGGATTGAGAAAATGAATGAGAAGGTTAAGGAAAGAGTGGATCAAAAGAGAAAAGAAGTTATTTTCAAAGAAGGTGATTTAGTATGGATTTACTTGAGAAAGGATAGGTTTCCCACACAAAGAAAATCAAAGTTAAGTGCTAGAATTGATGGACCTTTTGAAATTTTAGAAAAAGTAAATGACAATGCTTACAAACTAGAGCTACCTAGTAGCTATGGTGTGTCTTCTACTTTTAATGTTGCAGATTTAGTTCCATTCCATGAGGCGGACATGTTACCAAGCTTGAGGTCAAGCTTCTCCAAAGAAGGGGAGGATGATGTAGGATTAACTACATCTAATTCTCATGAGCTAACCAAGATCAATACCATGATTCATCATAGGGAAGACGCTAGAATTCAAGGTCCAAATGTCAAGTCTTTTAATTTTGTAGTCATGAACTAAGTCTTCTTTAATTTGAGTCTTTATTTTGTATTTTCATTTTGAAACAGTCTTAGAGATGATTAAGCCAGGTTTAGGATCAAGCTTAATCATGTCTAATGTTTAGTTAGTCGAGTTGTAATTTTTATTTTTATTGAGTCTAGTATTTATTTTTGCTCATGGGACATCCATTACATGAATCAAGGCAAGCAACCAGATTCTTCAAATTAAGTTGTTGCATTCTTCAAAACAAGCTGATTTAGAATAGGCAATATGTTTTGAAGATTGAGTGGGATATTTTTTGTGATAATATCTTCTACAAATCAGCCACACATAATCCCAAGAAGATAGAAGACATAATGTGCAAATCAAGTCAAATCAAGCCAATCACTCTATTTCTAATATCCTCTAGATTTCAAAATATAGCTGTTGGAAACTTGCTATTATCCTCTAGATAAAAAAATATAGCTGTTGGGAGCTTACTTTTGTGTAATATTCAGATTTTTGTCTTGCAAGTTGTAATCCTTGGTAGCTGAATTCCTTAGTATAAATAGGCTACTTGTTCTCTTGTAATTCACTCACTTCCATTTCATTTTAATACAAACAACCTTTGAGCATTTCTTGTTCTTTCTTTGCAATTTGATTTTAACTTGGATAAGTTGAAAGTAAGTTGAAGTTCCTTTGCTTTTCATTCTTTTGGCTAAAGATTGAATGTGTTCTTAGGAGCCCTTGGTTTTAATTTGTGGTGAAACTGTATCAAATTAAGCCTTGGAATAGCCATTTCAAAGTTGTTCATTCAACATATCGTTTCTTAATTTTTCTTGTTACAAAACCCACAAAATCAAATAAAAAACCTTTTAAATTACAACCTAAACTTTCAGCCTTAATTGCTGAATTTCGAAACCTCAAAGTTATGTGTGCATACAGATTGGTCCTTGTTCAAACATAGCCAACCTATATCATCTTGGTATCAGAGCCAAGGCTACGCTCCTTGTCTTAATTTCGTTCATTCACAAAGCAAAACACCATGTCTCAAAGTGGTGAAGCAGAAACAAGTGATATGAGCAGAATTATTGAAGAGCAAAACGCCACCATTAAATATCTTCAAGCCCAACTTAAAGAGTTTCTGCACTTAAAACGCACCCTAAGGGATGGTGGGGATGATGAGTGCGAAAGTCCTAAAGTTAATAAGCAAACAAGCCGTGGAGATGATCTTAGAGTCGACATTCCAGAATTTGAAGGAAGATTAGATGGAGATGAGTTCCTTGAATGGGTAAGAACCGTTGAAAGAGTGTTTGATTATAAGAATACAGATGAAGAAAAGAAGGTAAAGATAGTAGCATTGAAATTGCGCAAATATGCTTCTACGTGGTGGGCTAGCAAATGTGCAAAACAAGAAAGAGAAGGGAAAGACAAGATTAGATCATGGGAAAAGATGAAGAAGCAAATGAAGGAAAAGTTTCTGCCTTCATACTATATGCAAGAGAATTTCACCAAACTTCAACATGTACAACAAGATGGCAGGAGTGTAGAAGAATATGGTCGAGAATTTGAAACCATGATCATGAGATGCGATCTTAAGGAGGATGATCATCAAACCTTGGTAAGATTTTTAAATGGTTTAGATTCAAAAATTAGAAACATTGTTGAATTACAACCTTATTCTTGCCTTGATGATTTAATTAACCTTGCACATAAAGTGGATAAACAACAAAGAGCTAAAATGAAGGAAACATCACGTTTCACTTCATCAAGAACAAACAACTTCAATTCCTACCAAAAGAACACTCCCCATTCCTATTCTAAAGCCCATTCGCAAGATTCAAAAGCTTTGCAAAACAATCCTTCAAAACAGCCCCTAAACGTGCCCAATGCACACAAACCGAATACCAATTCATTCACACCTAGAAGATGTTTTAAGTGTCAAGGCCTAGGACATATTTCTTCTGAATGCCCAAACCGAAAAATGGTGAACTTGGTTGAGTTTGAAGATTATCGAGAAGAAAACGAGGAGGATTTCGTTGATAATGAGGAACTTGATGAGGAAATGATATATCCGGATGAAGGAGAACTTCTTGTCATGCGGAGAGCTCTTAGTGGGGTCAAAGCCAAAGATCCCAACCAACAAAGGGAAGCAATATTCCACACAAAATGCACGGTTGAAGGCAAGATCTGTTCACTTATCATTGATGGAGGAAGTTGCACTAATGTTGCTTCAAAGACTATGGTGGACAAGCTTAATCTCACCACCACTCCACACCCCGAGCCATACATGATTCAATGGTTGAATCAAAACAAAGGTATTCCTGTAAACTCTCAAGTTTTGCTTTCATTTTCAATTGGTAATAGTTATAAGGAGAGTCTTTTATGTGATGTTATACCTATGGATGCATGTCATGTTTTATTAGGAAGACCTTGGCAATATGATAGAAAAGTTTTGCATGATGGCTTTAAAAATACACATACTTTTGTTTTAAATAACAAGAAGGTCACGTTAGCTCCATATGCACCTGCCCATAATTCTAAATTGCAAGCAACTTTAACAAATTTTCATTCTTTGATTCCTATACTTAAAAGTGAACAACATGAATTTATGGAACGAAAAGAATTGTTTTTGTTGAATGAAGAAACCGAATCTGTGTTGCATGATCACCCTTTGCTTGTACCTTTGCTTGATGAATTTGCATATGTTTTTCCTATTGAAATACCAAATGGACTTCCACCTAAAAGGGACATACAACATAAAATTGATTTCATTCCCGGTTCCACGTTGCCTAACAAACCAGCCTATAGAACTAATCCGAAAGAGACCGAAGAAATTAGGAGACAAGTTGATGATTTGTTAGCTAAAGGTTTGATTAGAGAATCAATTAGTCCTTGTGCCGTTCCTACTTTACTTGTGCCTAAGAAAAATGGAGAAATGAGGATGTGTGTGGACAGTAGAGCCATTAATAGAATCACCATCAAGTATAGATTCCCAATACCTAGACTTAATGACTTGTTAGATGATTTATATGGTTCAAAAGTTTTCTCTAAGATTGACCTTAGGAGTGGATATCACCAAGTTAGGATTCATGAGGGGGATGAATGGAAAACCGCATTTAAAACTAAGGAAGGACTTTATGAATGGTTAGTTATGCCCTTTGGTTTATCTAATGCACCATCTACCTTTATGAGACTTATGAACCAGACCTTAAAACCTTTCTTGGGTCAATTTGTTGTGGTTTATTTTGATGATATCTTGGTGTATAGTCAAAGTGAAAACGAGCATGTTGAACATTTGCGTCAAGTTTTTAGTGTGTTAGCTAAGGAAAAGTTGTATGGTAACTTAGAAAAGTGTCACTTCTTTTCGGAGTCAGTTAAGTTTCTTGGGTTTATTGTGTCAATTGAGGGGATTAAAGCGGATGAAAAGAAAGTTGAGGCAATAAGAGACTGGCCTAATCCTACCACCACTCACCAAGTTAGATCATTTCATGGTTTAGCTTCTTTTTATAGGAGGTTTGTCCCTAACTTTAGTTCTATCATGGCCCCTATCACCGAACTCACAAAACTTAAGACTTTTGAGTGGAATTCCAAAGCACAAGCAGCCTTTGACACCATCAAAAACAAGCTTACCACCGCACCTGTCCTAGCTTTGCCTAATTTTGATGATATTTTTGAAGTAGGGTGTGATGCATCTGGGGTAGGTATTGGAGGTGTCCTAACTCAAAACAACAAACCCCTTGCTTATTTTAGTGAGAAACTCAATGATGCTAAAAGGAAGTATTCTACTTATGATAAAGAGTTTTATGCTGTTATTAGATGTTTAGAACATTGGAGACATATTATTTGATTGCAAAAGAATTTGTGTTGCATTTTGATCATGAAGCTTTAAAATTCATTCAAAGCCAACATAAACTTCAATCTAGGCATGCTAAATGGGTTGAGTTCCTACAAACCTTTCATTTCACTGTTAAACACAAAGCGGGTAAACTAAACACCGGAGCTGATGCTTTATCTAGGAGATACTTGCTTTTGAGTACTTTGAATACTAAGGTTGTTGGAATGGAATTATTAAAAGAATGCTATATTGATGATGTTGATTTTGGAGAAATATTTGAAAAATGTCATAACAAACCTCAAGGACTTTTTTACATCTTTCAAGGATATCTCTTTCGAGGTAATCAATTATGTGTGCCTAGACATAGTGTTAGGGAGACCTTAATTAAGGAGTATCATGAGGGAGGACTTGGAGGACATTTTGGGGAAGAAAAGACCATAGCTTTAGTGAGTGAGACCTTTTATTGGCCCAAACTTGCTAAAGATGTCATTCATATTATTAAGAGGTGTGTGCAATGCCTAAAAGCCAAAGCCCACAAAACGTCTCAAGGTCTTTACCAACCTCTTCCGATACCACAAAACCCATGGAGGATGTGAGCTTAGATTTCATAACCGGACTTCCTAGAACCTTTAACAATAAGGATTCTATAATGGTTGTTGTTGATAGGTTTTCTAAGATGGCCCATTTCATTGCTTGTCATACTACTCATGATGCCGTTAACATTGCTAACCTTTACTTTAAAGAGATAGTAAGACTACATGGGATAGCAAGAAGTATGGTGAGTGATAGGGATTCAAAGTTTCTTAGTCATTTTTGGCTTACTTTGTGGAAAAAGATGGGAACGAAGCTTAACTTTAGTAGTTCTAGCCATCCCCAAACTGATGGTCAGACCGAAGTAACCAATAGGACCTTAGGAACCTTATTGCGTGCCCTCATTACTAAGAATCCTAAACAATGGGAACAATTGCTACCACTTGCTGAATTTGCTTATAATCGAGTTCCTAGCAAGACCACCGGTTTTTCTCCTTTCTTTGTGGTTTATGGCCTTAATCCTTTAACCCCTATAGACCTTACACCTTTTCCTACACCTTTGAAGTTTAGTCATGATGCCGAGTCTAGAGCCAATGAGATTCAAAAAGTGCATAAGCAAGTTGTGGAAAGGATTGAGAAAATGAATGAGAAGGTTAAGGAAAGAGTGGATCAAAAGAGAAAAGAAGTTATTTTCAAAGAAGGTGATTTAGTATGGATTTACTTGAGAAAGGATAGGTTTCCCACACAAAGAAAATCAAAGTTAAGTGCTAGAATTGATGGACCTTTTGAAATTTTAGAAAAAGTAAATGACAATGCTTACAAACTAGAGCTACCTAGTAGCTATGGTGTGTCTTCTACTTTTAATGTTGCAGATTTAGTTCCATTCCATGAGGCGGACATGTTACCAAGCTTGAGGTCAAGCTTCTCCAAAGAAGGGGAGGATGATGTAGGATTAACTACATCTAATTCTCATGAGCTAACCAAGATCAATACCATGATTCATCATAGGGAAGACGCTAGAATTCAAGGTCCAAATGTCAAGTCTTTTAATTTTGTAGTCATGAACTAAGTCTTCTTTAATTTGAGTCTTTATTTTGTATTTTCATTTTGAAACAGTCTTAGAGATGATTAAGCCAGGTTTAGGATCAAGCTTAATCATGTCTAATGTTTAGTTAGTCGAGTTGTAATTTTTATTTTTATTGAGTCTAGTATTTATTTTTGCTCATGGGACATCCATTACATGAATCAAGGCAAGCAACCAGATTCTTCAAATTAAGTTGTTGCATTCTTCAAAACAAGCTGATTTAGAATAGGCAATATGTTTTGAAGATTGAGTGGGATATTTTTTGTGATAATATCTTCTACAAATCAGCCACACATAATCCCAAGAAGATAGAAGACATAATGTGCAAATCAAGTCAAATCAAGCCAATCACTCTATTTCTAATATCCTCTAGATTTCAAAATATAGCTGTTGGAAACTTGCTATTATCCTCTAGATAAAAAAATATAGCTGTTGGGAGCTTACTTTTGTGTAATATTCAGATTTTTGTCTTGCAAGTTGTAATCCTTGATAGCTGAATTCCTTAGTATAAATAGGCTACTTGTTCTCTTGTAATTCACTCACTTCCATTTCATTTTAATACAAACAACCTTTGAGCATTTCTTGTTCTTTCTTTGCAATTTGATTTTAACTTGGATAAGTTGAAAGTAAGTTGAAGTTCCTTTGCTTTTCATTCTTTTGGCTAAAGATTGAATGTGTTCTTAGGAGCCCTTGGTTTTAATTTGTGGTGAAACTGTATCAAATTAAGCCTTGGAATAGCCATTTCAAAGTTGTTCATTCAACATATCGTTTCTTAATTTTTCTTGTTACAAAACCCACAAAATCAAATAAAAAACCTTTTAAATTACAACCTAAACTTTCAGCCTTAATTGCTGAATTTCGAAACCTCAAAGTTATGTGTGCATACAGATTGGTCCTTGTTCAAACATAGCCAACCTATATCATCTTGGTATCAGAGCCAAGGCTACGCTCCTTGTCTTAATTTCGTTCATTCACAAAGCAAAACACCATGTCTCAAAGTGGTGAAGCAGAAACAAGTGATATGAGCAGAATTATTGAAGAGCAAAACGCCACCATTAAATATCTTCAAGCCCAACTTAAAGAGTTTCTGCACTTAAAACGCACCCTAAGGGATGGTGGGGATGATGAGTGCGAAAGTCCTAAAGTTAATAAGCAAACAAGCCGTGGAGATGATCTTAGAGTCGACATTCCAGAATTTGAAGGAAGATTAGATGGAGATGAGTTCCTTGAATGGGTAAGAACCGTTGAAAGAGTGTTTGATTATAAGAATACAGATGAAGAAAAGAAGGTAAAGATAGTAGCATTGAAATTGCGCAAATATGCTTCTACGTGGTGGGCTAGCAAATGTGCAAAACAAGAAAGAGAAGGGAAAGACAAGATTAGATCATGGGAAAAGATGAAGAAGCAAATGAAGGAAAAGTTTCTGCCTTCATACTATATGCAAGAGAATTTCACCAAACTTCAACATGTACAACAAGATGGCAGGAGTGTAGAAGAATATGGTCGAGAATTTGAAACCATGATCATGAGATGCGATCTTAAGGAGGATGATCATCAAACCTTGGTAAGATTTTTAAATGGTTTAGATTCAAAAATTAGAAACATTGTTGAATTACAACCTTATTCTTGCCTTGATGATTTAATTAACCTTGCACATAAAGTGGATAAACAACAAAGAGCTAAAATGAAGGAAACATCACGTTTCACTTCATCAAGAACAAACAACTTCAATTCCTACCAAAAGAACACTCCCCATTCCTATTCTAAAGCCCATTCGCAAGATTCAAAAGCTTTGCAAAACAATCCTTCAAAACAGCCCCTAAACGTGCCCAATGCACACAAACCGAATACCAATTCATTCACACCTAGAAGATGTTTTAAGTGTCAAGGCCTAGGACATATTTCTTCTGAATGCCCAAACCGAAAATGGTGAAAGTTGAGTGATTTC